>JAQQZY010000011.1:15270716-15300755 GCA_030068375.1 Ostorhinchus rueppellii
GCTGGGATAGGCTCCATGCGACCCCCGTGACCCTAGTGAGGATAAAGCGGGTATAGAAGATGAATGAATGAATTTTACTAGTCCTGCCCACTTCAGACCAAATTTAGCTGAATGTGGCCCCTGAACTAAAATGAGTTTGACACCCCTGGTTTAGAGAAAAGGGTCAACCAAATTTGATCTTAAGTGGGCTGGACTAGTAAAATAATAATAACATAAAATATATAAAAAATGTCAACTCCAAACATTTCTGTACGTTTTAGAGTGATAAAAGTAAAATTATGTCATGAAAACATTTACATCTACAAACTGTGCTTTAAAACAATGTGAATAATATGGACAAACTGGGAAAAAAAGTGTAATTTTAACAATATTCTGTTTCAGTTTATCATTTACACATGTACATTATAACTTAAAGATCACAGTGGATCGACAAATATACAAAACATTCAATAATAATAATAACAGATAATAATATTGTTAAAATTGCACTTCTCTGAAGACATTTCAGGTTGTTCATTTCCTCAGATTACTCACGTTTTGCAAAATTATGCTTTGGTGTAAATACATGAAAAATATTTACAGACTTGTAAGTATTTATTGGATATTATGACCGTATTTTACCGATTTGACCCACTTGAAATTGAATTGGTCTGTATGTGGCCCCTGAACTAAAATGATTAATATCTTAGTTTAATTTTCGTATTTCATAAAGTCATCACAAGGGCCGGATTGGAGCCTCAGGCTGGCCGGATTTGGTCCCCAGGCTGCATGTTTGACACCCCTGGTCAAAAACATGAAATGGGACATAAACTGTACTGTGTTTAAGTCTACAAAGTTTGGTGTTCTATCTGGAATTTACTTCAATCAGATGCTCAGTACGTATTTATTTAAGTTTATTTTGAACATAAGAAAGGAAAAAAAATGTAATAAAAAAAAAAATCTTGCGAAGGATATCCAGGACAGTCATTAGTCCAGACTCGCATAAAAACCAGAATTGTAAAGGCCACCGTGGACAAAAATATAAGACAGTAAATCCTTGTATGATAATATCAGATTACCAGCTTGTTTTAATGGACCTTTTTTTCAAATTACTGATGTGACGTCTCGGTTCACTCTTTGCCATCGTCGGCCATGATGGACATTATTTTTCATTTGGTTTTAATAAGTAGCTCACGTTGCATCCCACTTGTTTCTTGTTGTTTGCCACTGATATACCGCTCTTCTTTGCATATTCAATTAGTTGATTTATTTGTGTAGCATGCAAACAGACATGGAATGTCTGACAAGGTCATGTGCAAACAAGCTTTAGATGCACTTTCCAATGCTAATTAACTCCTTGTTTCCAGTTATATTTTTCCTCGTCCAAACTGATACCATACATTGCATCAGCAGCTTACACTTTTGACCCGCATCATAAATGATACACCGTCTACAACAGGGCTCTGTCAATAAAAAGATCATGAAAGGAATTTAGAGTCATGGTTGGAAAATAAAGGGCATGGATTTAATCAGGACATTGTATGGGTTATTTCGTGCTAAGCATAAAATCATTACCTCAAAAATATTAGAACAGTCTTGTTTATTTATGCCTCAACAACAAATCCAACAATATAAGCCAGATAGCAGCTTTGTCTCATTCTTCGGAAAGAGCAGCTGAGCTACAAACTGTGCTGAATACCATTTTTTTTTTTGTTTTGTTTTGTTTTGTTTTTTTGGTCATTTCGTCCACTATATCCTCCCAGACTCACGACTCAATTAGTGATTTAGAAAGACAGAGAACCCAAGATGAAGGCAAACACAGCTTTCAGGGTTCAGATGAGATTGGACAGGTTAGTTCCAGTTGGGCACTAGGGTGAAAGCCTGGGGGGAAGCAGCTTGTCGCCACTGATAGATGTTTACTCAGAGCTCCAGCTACATAGACTACTGAGAACTGATGAAAATGGTTGTATGCAGAGACACACCTAACACACATTTCTGCCTTGGATAAAGTGGCCTTTTGGCTTAACAGTACATAAAAGAAAGTGTTTGATTGACCTCAGCTGGCGTAAGTCATTTTTCAAGGCAGATGAAAGTGTTTGTTCCACTGGTATCTGATTTGACATGAATATATTTGTAGCTGTCAGTTTTATAGAAGTCGGACACCTAACAAGCAGTGCTATTTTCCTGTTTGTTTAGCTGCATCGAGGTGGTGATTTCAGCTTGACCGTATCTGATTCTGCTGAATCGAGCGTTAAAAACAAAGAAAATCCATAGCATATCATCTTGAATTCGCCTTTCAACTCCAAGATCTTTTACTCCACTGTGAAGACCTTGAAGGGGAATTATAAATTCTGATAAATCCAATTCGTAGTCTACTTAATTACGGGTCACTCTTTGCTTCCGCTCATTTTCTTCCCACATACCCTCTTTCAACCTATGTCTTGGAGCGATGGGACTTGGGGCACATCGTAGATCTGTCAGCGTGAACCCTACTTTTGGCCTCCTCTGTCTCTGGTTGTCACGTCTAAGAGCTGTGCAGGTGTCAGGACCCCCCCCGGGCTTTAAAAGTGACAGAGCTACGCAAGCCACGCCAGTCCCCACAGGCTGCATGACGGGTGACAGAGGTCAAAAATCCCCAAGTGTATCACTCCCCTCCTATCTAAATGGATCCCCTTTAGGGTCTCTCGAGGGATCTTCCATTTCCTAGCCTGATGATGGAACATAAGTAGGAAGGTGGATGAATGGGCCACGTGGTTGACAAGATGGGATGTGGTGTATTTATGATGCTTGTAGAAAATCATAGGCCTTTATAATTCAGCTATTATCTCAAGATCCTTGCATTTATGTGTGGAATGCAATGGGATGTAAAGATGTATGGCAGTCAAAGAGATTTCCTCATCCAATATTAAAGCATTCCTCTCCATTATTGTGCATTGTACAAATCTGATGATATCCATTATGTTGGATCTCTTTTATCCTGATGTAGGGTATGCTGTACAAAGGAACAAGCACACAAGAAGTTTCTATGAACTGTCCTTCTGTCTTGAAACTCCACGTCTAGGTCAAACTGCTCAATTTTAGCACTCACATGTTTTTGAGATTTTAGACAGAAATCCTCAAGAACCCATGCTTTTGTCTCTCACAAAAGCACACAATCATCAAAGTGGTTCGGAAGAAAAGTCTCGACTTGATCCTTAACATTCCTAGATGCTACAAACAGTGGCCAATCAAAAATAACATTTGAACATACCCTATTTTTTTTTTTTTTTTTTAGAAAGGGGCACTCGGAACAAGGTGAAACCCATGTATCAATTTTGTGCAGAAACTCAGCTCGTTTCTGTTGGACTGGAAGACTGGAGTTTGTTTTCGGGAAAAACAGATGTTGGGTTTTATATGGTAGTGAAAAACACAAAAGCAGCATAATTGATGGTCTGGGGGTGCATCGGTGTCCACGGCACGACTGATCTGCATAAGTATGAAGGTCTTGTTGATACAGAGGAGTGGAGATATTTTCTGCCTTGAAGTCTGTATTTATTTCAGCAAAACAGTGTCGGCTGTTATTCTATACTGGTTCCAACAGCGTAGCCTCAAAGTGGCAGACTCTGTGCTTTACTACCTGGAGTCCATATCTGTATGGAGTATGACAAAGAAAACCAGAATATGGACTGTAGAGTGGACGAATATGCACAGATGCTTTGCCGTTGCACTGTGTTAGGAATCGCACAGTAAATCAGCAAAGAGACTGAATTAAAGGTTTCCAAATGGGGTTTTGTTTACCCAACAAAAGTTAAAAAGTCTTACAAATCAAATTTACACAGATTTAGGCCTATAAAAGGGGTCAAAATAATATAACTGTAATCCTACCAGCATAAGTGAAACATGAATAGAACACATTGACCTAACATAATGAGGCAAAGGACGAACATATATACTGGCCAACAACTGAACACAAAGAAATCTAAACTAAACCTAAACCCCCCCTCATGATATCATTGTCCATGGAACAGTCCTAATGAGAGAGCAGGATTATTAACGACTGCTGCACCCTTAGCCACGCCTTCTTCTTCACGAGGAAGGACGCCACACGGTAACTCAAACAGAAGGATTAATAGAACAGTATAAGTAACGAATGCATCATTTTGTCACCCTACAATGTTATGTGTGCACAAGTGATGGTGAGGTGAAGCTTCATGAGGCTTTGAATCACTTGAGCCAATTGGTTCAAGAAAGGGTTCATTTCTCGAAGCTTCATATGCACATGAAACCCCCTAGTGGTCAGGTGTATCATCATAGGCAGCTGGATTTGAACCCCAGAATGTGCGATGCATTGGATTTTTGTGTCTGTTATGGCTGTTGGGAATTACAATGAATAACAAAAAGTATATGACCAAATAATTTATCTTCATAAACTATCACATATTTGTATAATAACATATTTTTGCATGTGTTCTCTGAGTGTAAATTTCCCCCAAATGCTAGTATCATATATGGGAGATATATGATCTCCCACATATGGAAAATGCCCTATATGTAAATAATTTACACCCTTTTCCCAGGAGAAGTAGAACTTCTATTCTAGTATTTACCATTCTCATGGCATTAAATACCTAAAACTGTGTGTGAAAAGAAGAAAAGGGGGAAAAAAAAGGAATTGAATTTTCTTCCACTTTCTTTTTATAAATTCTTGAAAAGTGAAGATTGAACATTTGTGCGATTGCAGAAATCTATTTCAAACTATTTTATAACAACTCAGACAGTTTGACATTTCTGGACCTTTCTCTGTCCATATTACAGGCTGTTCTATTTGTCAATAGGCAGATAGCTTTTTTGTTTTATTTTAGCAGTAGTAGTTTCTGAAACAATTGCTCTCCAGCTTTCAGGGGCAGTTAGAAGGATTAAAATTGTACGAAGTAGTGAGGAGTTATGGTAATTTGAAATACACAAGCACTGGGATCACCGGTGATCCTTGTGGTTTTAAAAACTGTGAAATCACAATTGCCTTTAAAATAGTTATTTAAAAAATCATATAAATATAGTTTTAAGAATACAGCAACAATTGGGGAAAAAAATACTAGTTAAAAGTCAAAATATAAATGCAAAAAGCAGGGTGTCTTTCACAGTGGTAAAACAGTTTTGTCCTATCAAAATGAAATGTATGCAGATTATAGTACAATTAACTGTCAGCTAAAGCACTGAAAGTATTGTCTTTGTATTTAGGCACTTTAATCCTCAAACAAATCAACAGATGAGCCTCATGTATATCCATCACTTATTTAATCTCTGGTAGTTTGTGATAGAGGAAGACAACTAATGTACCATCTTGGACTCCTCAGAACATCCTTAAAGGTTAGAATGTTGAAATTCTCTGTCATTTCACAGTGTATTCCTTCAAATCCATGATGCTGATCAATAAGAGCACAGAATGTTTTCCTTGTGCATCACAGTAAACATGACAAATGATTGTGAATGATTGACAAGCCGCATACCCACATGCACTGTGTGACACAAGTGTGAGTCCACAGTTCCACTTTTAAGTGACAGGTGGTCAGTATCTTACACAGGTAAGATCTCTATCCCAAAGACAACATGTTAATTTAAAGGAGTGATATTGTGCTTTTTACCTCCGCAAAGGAGGTTAAGTTTTTGCCGGCATTTGTTTGTTTCTCTGATTGTGTTAAAAATAACTAAAATTCTGAACGGATTTGGATGAAATTTTCAGGAATTGTTTGAAATGGGACGAAGAACAAGTGATTAAATTGTGTTGGTGATCTGGATCACTGTCTGGATCCAGGAATTTTTTAAAGGTTTCTTTGTCATTGGGAGATAGGGCATGGTGGCACTGATTTGCATATGATGTCATTCAGTGCCATCTTGTGCCATCTACCTTTAAAAAAAAAAAAAGAAAGGGAAAAAAAAGCACAAAGGTGGTTTTGAATGCTGGCCCTGTAAATGCAGATTAGCCACTTGAAGCCCCACCCCCTCAGGTTATTGACTGTTCTGCTCTGTCCTGTTCAACCAACAACTGAATATTTTAGGTAATTGGCTCAAAGTTTCAACATATTTTCAGTTTTTACAACAACCGCTGCTGCTGACAAACAATTATGTCGAACTCTGAGAAATGTTCATCAGAAGTCTTGACCTTATATGTGGAAATGTTGTGACGTAACTAGTTAAGCAGGAATTAAAACAGGTTGTAGAAATCCACTTGTTTTGTTTTTTTTCAAAATGAATATAAAGAAAGTTTTGCAGCACCTGGAGGGTTCAAATTCAAACTTTATGAACTATTAGGGTCCAAATACACAAATAAATGAACTGAAGACAAATAAAAGGGGGTTTAACTAACTCTGACCCCTTTAACATTATGACTGGTTATCAGATTTCTTGTAGCTGACCGCTGCAGGTTAGGTGAGCTATTATAAAAGTTTTCACAGCATGAACCACAACATCTGCACAAAGGATGATCTTTATGAGGCTTTTATTGTAAAACTAAATTTAAGTAAGTTCTTACATATACTGTATTGTTGTCCGCTGTTTGATCTTTGCAGGAATGCAAGGATTCCTTTTTTGTCTCGCTCTCATCACCTGATGTTGGATCAGTGCAGGACGAGATCGACTGTCAAGGCACAGCCCCAGGCGCCGAGCAGGGTCAGTACACCCCCTAACCTTAACAGCAAAGCCCTCAGGCCTACCCCCATCACTGTCTTCAACTTCTTCTCATCCATCCTTTCCCCCTGTCTTGCTCTCTTTTTTAACTTCCACCTTTCATTGCTTTTCTCAATCTCTTTGTCCTTCTTTCTGCATACCCTACTTTTCCTTTTGTTTCACACCTCTCACTTTTCCCTTCCAAGGCCAGTCTTCATCACAGGCCCTCTCACAGCCCAGTCATCCATATGCCCCATCCATCACCATCATGCGGAAAGAAGAAAGGGGGGGAGTAGACAAGAAAAGAGAGAAACAAGATGCACAAGATCCACAAAGGCAAAAAGTCAGATGTTAGCATCAGATGCAGACATGCCATGCACGGGGAAAAATGAACTCGCAGAATGTCACTGCAAAGTAGACAAGAATACAGGAAGTAATGACAGAGAGGGTATATGAAACTGGGACACCGAGTGGAAAGGGTGAAGGGAGGTAACGATGCACATTGACATAACAAAACCGAACCTCAGAGTGATACAGAAATGCTTTATCAAATGGTGACCTGTGTCTAGTGAATCAGGTTGAACAGTACAAGAATATTTAATGGAATTCCAGTCGACATTCGGATTCCTGCGAGTTGCTTTGTCTCCTTGTTTGCGCTCAAGGCTGTGACCCTTTGACAGGGTGCTCTCTCTTTTGTCAAATCCGCTAAAGGCAAGGCTATGAAACCGCCCAGACACCAAGAGTGATAAAGCTGTTACACACACTGGCAGGCGCAAGACGTACGATTATTTTAAAATAGTCCTACCTTGAGAGGCAAAAATGCAACAGTCAGTCGATGGGCAAAAAAAATAAAAAAATGAATTGGAAAAGCGAGCAAGCTGGTTGAAGTGGAATCAAAGCCAGGCAACAGGACCCACCACCGTCCTCCAGCTATGCCTGAAGGCCTAAATGTCTAGCTGACAATGTCTATATCCGTCAGTCAGAAAATAATGGGCTTTAGAAATCGACCCCTGCGCCTTGAAACCTCTAAGCAGAGGAGGTATTCATGCAATCTGACAAAAATTGATCAGTAATAGAGTAGTCGGCCTTGAGTTTTGGATCTGAGAATTGTATGCGTTTCATGTTTGTCCAGAGGAATCCCATCAGACACTGATCTTTTATTATCATGTGTCCATATTGTGGTGCTCATAAAAACATATCAATATCACAAATCCATCTTGATAATAATAATGAATTACATGGTAGGTACGCGTATTAAAAATGCCATATGCCTTTTGGTATGTGGCTGCCTTCTCGTGTTTTTTTGAGTCTGTTTTCAATCTCTTCTTCTTTTCAGCACCACAAATATAATTAATGGCAGAGCGCAAGGAAGCATGTTACTGGTTTATGGATTTTTGATGGTAATCTTCTGGATTAATTATGTGATATATGTGCCTTGTTAAGGTAATCGGGCTCGGGTAAATACAATGCATGAACTTTGATAGCGAACTGGCAGCCGTTTCTCCCCTGCCTCCCTAAATCAATTTGCGCCGTTCCCCGAGTCATTCCTGCATCGCTTCACACAGAGATACTGCCAGGTATGAAGGTTGCACGTTTACTGAAATGGCCAAAAGAGGGTCAAATGATTACAGTGATTATAATGATAATGGCACCGTAAAACCTGTGCAATCACTCATCAGCTGTTGTATAATAGACACCTCGTACACCAGTATGTTTAGATGCATTTATACTGTAAATTCAGTTTCATCAACATGGAAATTGGATCCAGCGGTGGGAGAGATATCATGTATGTGTGGAACGGCCAATTCATTTGGATGAAAATGTGCTGAAGTGTTGTGCGTGTGTGTGCGTGAGCTTGTTGGCACATGTGTATTTGCATATGTGTATGAAAGCTCGCAGATGAGTAAACGTATGGCGTGTGCGTTTCTACCTCTGTGAGGTGAGCTGGTATGTAATGGGAGGTGAGCAGGCTGGCAGGGATAGTAAAGACTGCGTCGGCGCTGTGGACACCCACCCAGTGCCGGCAGACAGTCAATCTTCCTCGCCGCATCACTGAAAATGCCACTCAGCTACCAAGGTTGTTTAGCAAGTAAACAAGCCTCTGGCCACCATGCATCTAAAGGTATATTTCCCCAGGAATAATGGCCAGGCGAAGAGGGAGAAAGGTGAATCGGGCTCTGCCAATGTCCTGCCGATCTCCCACACAGTCACCTGGTTTTTCCATCATTTCACACATTTCCCACATGCACACACAAATAAATATATATATATAAAAATAAGAGAGAGATATGCACACACCAATGTCTACAAGCACACACATGGGTCATGGTGAGCAGGAAAGGCAAGGAGATATTTTTTGATTCGTCCCTTCCTCCAGGGTCCCTGTTGACAGCTTTGATTTGAGTGCTGTGGTGGCAGAGGTACTCCCAGGGCCTCATCTGTAACAGTAAATCACCAAACCACACGTGTGTGCACGTGTCTGCAAGCATGCATGAGACGGAGCATTTAACAGTGGGACTGAACATGTCTTTTTAGAGCTCGGTCTCTGTACTCTGGCTGTGCCGTGGTTTGTGCGACACATGTATGTGTTTTAAACAGTTTCACAATATAATGACAAACAGGAAACGTATATACAGTAAGAATGAGAAATGAAAACATGTAAACTGACCCTATCTCTCTAAAACACATGTTCTGTATTCTACTAAGGAGACATGGTTTATAATATCTGGTTTTGACAAATGTATTATTTAACTTTTTATGTTTAGAACAAGGGTGTCAAAGTCATTTTAGTTCAGGGGCCACATTTAACTAAATTTGATCTGAGGTGGGCTGAGCCAGTAAAATAATAACATAATAATATATAAATAATGTCAACTCCAAACTTTTCTCTATGTTTTAGAGCAAAAAAAAAAATCAAATTAAACGAGGAAAATGTTTTGCATGTATAAACTATCCTCTCAAACAATGCAAATAACTTGTACACACTGAAAAATTAGTGTAATTTTAACAATATTCTGCTTCAGTTTATCATTTCCACATGTTCATTAGGACTTACAGACACAGTGGATCTACAAATACACAAAACATTTAATAAGAAGAATATTGTTAAAATTGCACTTATTTTTCTTAAGACGTTTCAGGTTCTTTGTACTTGTTCAGATTATTACAATTTTTGTGAAATCATACTTTGTTTTAGTGTAAATACGTGGAAAATAATAAGAGACAAATTTGATGTTGTGAGTATTTATAGGTTATTATGATAGTATTTTACTGATCTGACCCACTGGAGATTAAATTGATCTGAATGTGGAAGCTAAACTAAAAGCATTGTTAATATCTTAATATGCATTTCACAAATTCATCCCAAGGGCTGGACTGCACCCTTCGGCAGGCTGGATTTGGCCCCTGGGCTGCATGTTTGACACTTGTGGTTTAGGGTATTGAAATGGCACCACTTTGATGGAGTTACCCGGGCTTAGTTTAATACAAAAAGGATTCAAAGATGAGATGGAGCAACAAAAAAGACTTTCAGTGAATTTAATAATATCTAAACCAAACTCCAGAGACGCTGTTTACATGCTACACTAATACTCCAATCATTATCTGGTTTGTGGAGTTATCAGATTATTCAGCTGATCATGTAAAAGGCAGAATCGGGTAAGTTGAGTTTGAGTCTGCTATAACTACATACATAAGTACTGGAAAAACGAAAATGAACTGAAGCGGAAACACATCAGATCTGATCGTTACAATTATCAGACAACTCTGTTATTGTGTTTTTATGGTCATGTAAATGGGTTCAGTCTTTTCTCACTGGTAATCAAAGTGCTCTAATTGGCTATTGTAGTTGCAGATACTCTTTTTCTACAGCCACCATCCACACCAGCCATTTTGTCATGAAAAAATGTAATATTTTTGTACTTGAGACAGCAGATAGTTTGGTTTCATAGGATTTCTTGCCTGGAAGATATGGGGAAAAAAATTGTCTGTTTTTCCTATGTATTCCAATTTTTATGCCTTTTTTCTTTTGAACATAAGAGAGGACAAGTTTTAGTTTTCTGAAGATAAGAAGATGGATAAACTTGCGAAAACAGAGGAAAAAGAGAGCTTATTTTGTCTCGGACAAGGTAATTGGCTTATAATCTTAGGGTGAAGCCATTAGAAAACAGCCTCGGTGATGCCTCTGTTTGACTCGTGTGATTATTTTTGAAGACTGTTCATGTCAAACTAAAGTGACCCGATAATTCCAGATAATTTGTGAAGTTATGAAGGTTTGTATTTTGAGGAGCTGAAACCTGAAAAGTTCTAAAATTCACAGATCACAGTATGAAAGTGAAGGAATCAGTCATTTTTATCATCCAGTTTAGTTATGTTTTTCTGAAATTCTCTTTTGTTTGTTTGGCATCAGTGTGTAAAAGGTGTAGAAACCTCCCTCAACCTCTGACCCTTGAGCAAAGTAACAATAAAACCTAGCATAGTTGACATCTCCCTCATTTCTCCAATTGCTCTGTTTACAAAAATGTGCAGCTGAAAGAACTCATAAAGTTAGACACTCACTCAGCTTATTTATCTGAATAAAGACAGCGTGTTGGTTTTGAGGAGTATGAGGAGTAGATGTTCATGGTGGTTGTGGTATTAATGGTTGATGGTGCCCTCCCCTCCTTGGGCTCTGTGTGCTTGGCTCCACCCCCTTATTCCCATATCAATCGAAATTAATTAACATAAATTCAAACTGACAGTAAATGATACAAATACATTATTGCAAAAATATTAAAGTATTGAACTCATTGTTGGATTGTTACTGCCACTACCACTGCCACAATAATACTAGCAAATTAGACTATTATTATTATTATTATTATTATTATTATTATCATTTTTATTATTATTATTATTATTTTCTCCGCCAAGGAGACTATGTTGTCAGGATTTATGGGTTGAAATTTGATGAAATTTTCAGGATATGTCCGCTGAGTCAAGGAAGAGATGAGTAAATTTTGGAGATGATCCAGATCACCGTCTGGATCCCAGAATTTTTTAAAGGATTCTTTATCATTGCGAGATAGGGCATGGCGGCACAGAGTTGCATATGAGGTCATTCATCGCCATCTAGTGGAGGAGAGTACAAACATGACCTTAAAACCAGAACGGACATATTCTGAAAATTTCGTCAAAATCCATCCATAACTTTTTGAGTTATGTTGCTAACAAACAAACATACAAAGAAACAAACAAACAAAGCCTGGCAACAACATAACCTCATTGACAAAGGTAAAAAAAAAAAAAAAAAGTACAAACTCTACCTTGGCGGATAATATTCTTTTACCCAAACCGAATGAGGTGTCATGTTCACAGTCAAACGGTTCTTTCAGCGCATGTGCTGACATGACGTGAACGGACGAGAGCTTGGTGAAAGAAGTATGTGTCATTCTAAAGTTCTGCTTCCAGTCAAGGTCAGAAAACTCCTGGAGAACATCCTGCTGCCACCGATCTTTGCTGCGGACTTTCAGCCACAGCTTTCGGGAGCCTGTCGGTGGCATGGGCAGTACAGAAAAACATCGCAAAACACTCTAATTATTAATCAGACATTTTCGTCACCTCCTCTTTAACATTTTTTGAAGAAGCGCATGTGTTTCCTGTTGCTGCTTTAATAAACTGTCGCAAGAACTGTAATGATTATACAGTTCGCTAAACATCTTTGATGACGTAGAAGGGTCTAATAATTACATTCTGCACACTTCATATCGGAACATTCTGATTAAATATAGTAGTGTATGTCCACACCAGAATGGAATGCTATGTTCTATGGAAACAGCAGCCTAAAAATTTTCATTTAGAAATATTCCAATTGAAATGACAAAAACCCCCACATGTAAACGTAGTTATTGACTCTTGAGTCTTGAAACTATATTGCAGGGACAAAACCCTCTGTTCTGTTATTCAGTGTAGAGTGTGTCTAACATGCTGGGCCACAATGTCCTGAAGGTGTTCAACTGGGTTAAGATCTGATGACTGTGAAGGCCAGAGCATATGATTCACATCATTTTCATTCTCATCAAGCTGTTCAGTGACCCTTTATGGCCTGTGTGTGTGTGTGTGTCATACAGGAAGAAACCACTACCATTAGATTTTTTTATTTTAATTTTTCATGGACCTTGTGTTAAGAATGATTTATTCTCCCCTTTAACCAAATTAACCAAGGACAAAAGTGACATGTGAGAGTAACACATGCTGGTTTAATAGCCACACACTGATGTAGATAAACAAAATGGATTGAACTGAAGGAGTCTATTTAGGCCAAAGCAGGCTTTTACTGATAACTAAACACTGCTGCGTGGTGTCTCCATGCTTGGTGTGACAGCATCATAAATAAATATGACAGCTTGTGATCTTTCATGTTAATATGGACTTTGGTTTTCACTACACATTTCTTGTAAAGCTAAAATAGGTAACATTCTCACATTAAAATACCATAAATGATGAGGCCTCTGTGGCATACATTGTGTTTTGTGTCTTATGTAGGTAATTTTTTATTCAGTGTAACAGATGACAAATGTTTAACATTACTCGAGGGGATTTCCCTTGAATGAAACGCAGAAACATGAATATACATCATGAAACATAATGCGAACACAACTTTAATACCATTCTTGTCTGTTAACATGACTTCTGCCTGAGTGGCATCCGATTTTCACCAGCAGTGGTGGTGAAAACGACTCTCATGATCCCACGCTACTTCAGGACATCATCGACAACAGTGTCTGTCACTGCTGTTTCGATTGAGAGACCCTGAGCTGCAAAATTGCCTACTGTGTCTTTAACCCACAAAGCATACAAATTTTTTATTTATTTATTTTTTTCCCCCCCTTGGCCCAGCATGCTTTTGTTGCTGTGTTCCCCACCAAACTGTTGCATTGTTCTTTCTCTCTCTCTTTGGTCTGGTTGTCGGTTATTGGGACTTCTGGGGATGAAAACAGTCCTAGCAAGACCCACACATCAAAAAAAAAACACACAAGAAGCATCCGTTGCCCCAGTGGATCTCAAGGCCATTCACACAGCCACTGGGCGTGCTAGAGACTCCGATATGGCCTAGTGGTGCGAGCTACACATGGCTAGCACCATTGTCCCATATTAATACACTATCGACCCACCCAGACATGCTTTGTCAAAGGAAGGTGCCGCCACACCAGATTTTCTCTGGGCCGTATTGATGTGGGGGCACCAGAGGAAGGCAGTAATGGATACATAGCTGCAATAAGAACCTCAGCCAAGCTTGGGGAACAGAGGAAGAGGGCTTTTTTTTTTGTTGTTTTTTCGCATCCTGTAATCCTCGAGCTGCTCAAGGGTCCTATAGGAGGCATCCCTGCACTCCTGTTCTCAGGCCAACAGACACAGCCCGGGATGTCCACAGAGGTTTAAGGTTGCTATTTCAGTTTCTGGCCATGATGGATTATTTCTTGCATCTCCTCCTCCTGTCGCCAGCCATGCATCTCAGCCGCCATACCGATTTGGCAAATATGAATGTATATGTTTATATTTATAGGTTCAGATATAAAAATGGGTGGGGGCGCGGGGAGGTTTATCTCAGCACTTTGCCGTCCCTTGATGCCTCCTCTATCTGTAAATATCTCCAGACAGCCATGTCAGGGATTTATGTGAAGGTGACAATGGCAGAACTAGCTGTCCAAATGTTTCAGTCAGCCTCATATCAGAACTGTGTGGAAATAAATGAAACCAGGACCAGACAAATTCAAAAAAGAATGCATACTGTCAGTAAAATACAAGACATATGGCAGTTAGACAGCAATCAAATATTAGTATCGTGACTGAATAATGCTTCAACAAGTCATGCAACCTCAACGTTACAAACATTTCTGATGCTCTTTTGAATAAGAAAATTCACTGGAATATAGAGATAACATAACTGTAATAATTTCAGCACCTAATTATCATCGCTTACCCACAAGAAAGACATTTATGACAATACTAAGGGGAAAAAGTCTGTCTAACAACTTTTGATGTTGTGCAGTAGCTGCCTGTGTTTTGTAGTATTTTCATCTTTACAACCTTTTGTGTCTTCCTCAGTGACCCATAATGTCAGTTTTATCGACCTAGAGTGAAACAGGAAGAGAAATGAGAACAACAACGTATCAGCTAGGGAGAAGCAGGTTAGCATGCAGCTCCGAGAGACAAAAAAGCATGTTCCTCCTCAGTTACAAGAATCAGACAATTGCTTAATGCATACACAAGCAGAGAGGTTGGACACAGCTGTCCGGCGTATGACAGTGGCTCAGTGGTCGAATGTGCAGCAAACTGAGGAGGAGAGGTCGACTGTACCGCCAGGTTAGGGCTCAGGCACTATCTTCAGGGACACAGGGTGATGTCCTGTGAGAGCTGACCTAAAAGCTTCAGGTGGCTTACATTCCCACCACTGCTTTTTCTGCCATTGGAGGATAGATCACTAGATGGATGGATGGTTGAACAGATAGAGGGACACGGCAGAAAGAGCCAACAATTTCATTTCCCATCTGCCACGTTAGTGCAGCATCAGCAAGCGTTTCATTCCCTAACCTATTTTGGTCTGTATTCCGACTTTTTTTTTTTTCTCCCCTCTGGGTTTCTCCCATATCAGCATGTTTCAATCAGTGTAAACAGAGGTTAGGCAGGTGGCATTTAGCCCTAGCGCTGCATCACCCAACAGACCTTTCTCTTAATCTGAAACGCCAAGTGATGAGTCATCATGAGAAGTGTGAGGTTTTTTGGAGTGAGAGGTCTGGCTTATCGGGGTGTCAGACGGCAGCTGGAGCCTCCATGCTGAGAGAGACCCTCACCGGCATCAGGGAAAAGGATTGGCTTCATTAAAACATCCAAGGCTTGTGTGACATCACTAGTTTGGCTGATAAAGCGGCCAAGGCCAACTGCGGATATCTGATATATGTCCCACATAACAACTCGAAAGTGAAATGGAACTCTTAAAAGATTGTAGGTAGGGGGAAAGGGATGCAGGAAATGTTGTCTTGATCGTGGAAAACAATCAAAAAGAAGCTGTGTGCCTTTCACTTCCACTTGTAAACCTTCATGGGGAGCATGCAGCAGAAGTGGACTTTACTTATTCACAAACAAAATGAATCCAATCACTTTAATGCAATAATTCCCAGCTTCGAAGCATCATTACCATAAAGGCAGATTGATACACTGTTCGGGCAAAATGGTGGAGATACAAGGGGAATAAAGTCACACAAACAGACAGCTCATTAATTTCACCCGCCTGTGCTTGGGCCTAGCGACCTGAGTTTTTCACGCGGCGCTGGGAAATTTACTGCTTTGACAGACTAACCAAGCGCGCTTCTCCTAATTTGTATCGGCTCAGATTTGTTTTTGTTTTGGCGTCATCTTTATTTTTTATTGCAAATTACAGAGTGCCCCGAGTAATCTGGTGGGTCCGCTGAATGTTAATGAGCTTCGCACAGGACTTGCTGTTCTGGGAATACAAGCCGGATGTTTATGATTATTGGGACTTTTCCTCTCAGCCAATGTTTTCTTCTCCCTTTTTTTTCTGCTCTCCCCCATCTCCTCTCATTCTCTGATGAGCTTCCTGATCATCATAAATCTTGAGCCACTAGTGTCCCTCGAGCAGAGCCACTGATCCTGTCATCTACTGTACCTCCCACACAGTGAGTGTAAAAGAGGAAATGTTTCTTTCTCAATTGTCAGTGGAAGGTTAGGATATTTTTGGAGGAAATCTACTGCACCAGGAGTAGAGGGATATTAAATGATTTCATTGTGCTTATAATAATGTCAGGTAGTGACACAAAATTCTAGAGTGATCTGGAATTTCTATAAATTATATGTTGGAACAGTTTTACTTGTTTTTCTTGTAAATTGCTCATCTCGTGCATCTGCTGTCCTACAGGCTGTAAAAACACAAGAAGCTCTGAAGGCAGGGGTTGTTTGCAAAAAGCCACACTGATGTCATTAAACCACCAGACCAGTTTTAAGTGGTAGGCACTAATCAAATGATTCCAAAAACTTGTCAAGGTTACACAGAGAGATGCAACGCTAAATTAAATTTCACACTGTGGCTGCATGGAGGAAGATCGAAAAGCACTAAATAGACTTCTCCTCACATGCGGATGGTGTGATCATCTTAGTTTATCCCAGAAAGAAGTGCATTACCTCCCTCTGACATCACTGACTCAAATCATCTGTCTGTACTTTTCCTGGAAATGTCCAATTTTAATTCTCATAGACCCCAGTTAATTAAAGGGTGTATTCACATCTGGAAAGTCCTTTGGTCTGCTTATTTGGCTCGTGGACTTTATTTTTTTTCATTTGGGTCAGATCATATTCTCATTGCACTTTTTGCTCGTGGATCAGAATTTGTAAACAGAAACATACATTAGACAAACTGCGCTGGCACTGGGAAGAAAAGTCAGGGGCGGGCTGAATCAGAGACAGTGGGCGGTGATGAAAACTAACATGGAGGTCCTACATGTCCACTGACCAGATGTCACTGAGACATTCAATCTTGTCATTGCTCCAAGTCTGTCCACGGCTCATGGCTGCAACTGTAAACTCAGGCTACAAATGCAGCTTGGCTACTTGCAGTTTTGTTGATTACCCACAATGCCACGCAACTACAGTGACTTATCAAGCACAAGAAAGTGCATGGTTCCTGGGTTTGTTATCTTCACACCAGAAGTGAACTGGCCCAGAGTCTGTTTGGAAGTGGACCGTTTGTTTGGTTCAGAGTTTGCATGTTTTTGTATTCACACCTAAAAAAAAAAAAAAACAAACACTCTGGACATTCTGTGGGAAATGAAGTAGATCTGAATACACCCAAAGATTCAGTTAGATTTAGGAGAGGACCTGTCGATTAACATGACGTCACCCACTGGTTTGTGGAGTGCAATTTTAAGATGCACAACATGGCTGTTGGCACGATCATGCTATTTTTTCTTTTTTTTTTTTGTCTTAAGAAGTGGGTGGAGTTGGAGAAAAGTGAGGGATGATACTTGAATTTACTGAAAACAGAGAGCACATCAATAATGAACACCATCAGGTAATTAAAATATGTGAATAAATGTTAACACATGCAGTTGTTTGACAACAGTAATGTCAAAGTCATAAAATGTGTGAACACATTAATTACGGTTATCGGAGCTAATTAGCAGGCTAGCTGGCAGATCATATAAATCAATGCCAAATAATGCTATCCGCTAGTGCTAGTTATGACTATGGTAATTAGACACTGGTAAACTTCATGACAGAATGCTCAAATGGTCTTGTTAGTGTAACTCCTTTAATGAAACCATAGCAGAGCTGTCTGTCAGGGAGAAAAAATTGTTTTTATTCAATAAACTAGTTGCAAATGTCCAGTTTGGCAACCAAGCTAATGCTAGCTGTCAATCAAACCCTGCACAGATTCTCACCTGTCAATCACAGCACCCGCTCCATAAATTTTGGGGTGAATATAATCTAAATGGGTAAACTACACTCAAATTCAGTGCCCCATTGGTGGAAATTATCTATATAGAGAAAATCTATTTTTATAACAGGTTGTTTTTTAAACTTGCGTAGATGACCATTTTAACATGACTATCTGTAGAGACTGACTTGTTTTTGCAGCCAGCCCCCGGTGGACATTCAATTTACTGCAGATTTTGACACCTCCGCATTGGCTTCACTTTTCAGCGCTGGGGAATCTAATTGAATTGTTGTGCTGCCGGTTGTCTACAGTGGCTCAGAATCAGCTATTTCTTTTTTCCTTTCATGTTGAGTGGAATCCAGATAATGGTGCATAACTGTCACCATGTTTGAGTGTGTACCAACCAAACAATAGTTTTTGGCAAACATTTTTAGAGATTTAGCAGCAACCGTAGCAGATGGTATCCAGTGGATTGTAATCTGCAATATCATCTATAGATGTCACTATTACAAACCAATGCAGAAAAGTCCTTAATTTAAAACCATTCTGTCATAAAATCACTTAAGTGTTGGTATATATTACCACATGTTAAAAGGGCATCATTTTGCTATTTTTATTTTTCCAATTTCAGATTTATATTTGTATTAGATTAGGCCTAATCATTTTTGATGCATTCATGTGTTGATCTCTAATATTGCAGCTGAGCAGAGCTACAGTTTAATTTCTGTGACTCTGCTCGAGCTACTTATTTTACTGGCATATTGAGTCTGACCAAAACAAGTAAGTAGGACAAACCTGAAAGTCTCTAACATGCCAAAGATACCCAGACGTACTGCATAATGGGCCAGCCAAATTTCACATTATGCCCAAAGAGGGGAAGAGGACTTTTTTTAAACAACAGTTAAGTCCAAACTAGGACAAACACATTGCTGCTTTTTTTTCCTTCTTCTTCTTTTTTTTTTTTTTTTTTTTTTGTAATAACTTTTCACTCCATAACAAAGGTAGCTCTGTTGCTGGGCAGTACTCTTGCTTCAGTTCTTGGAAGTCCAAGTTCTTTGGCATGCTGCTGGAACAATCTCTGTAATATATTGCCTCATACAATGCATTACACTCACTCTCCTCTTTTGTCTAATGGCAGTTGGTGCATTACAACCACCGGCTCTGCTGGAGATTTGGCCAGACTTCACAATTTACATGAATTAAATAGGAATACAAAGCTCAGGATATTATCGGCCAAAACAGCTGATGATGCACTGTTGGGGAGATGAATGACAACAAATGTAAGTTAATAAATTTCACACAGTCTGGTTTAATATATATTTCAATCCAAATGATGCTGTAAAAATGAGCATACTCTTGCAGAAAGACTGACACTAGCTAATAAGCAAACTAAAGCTACGTAGCACCTGGTATAATCTAAGACCCAATGTTCATGTTTATTATATATCCATAACATGAATCTGCAAAGTAACAAACAATTGCCTTTACTTCTAATCTAATGCCAGTAACGAGTAAATAATTGTCTCCTTAATGTAGATGAGTAGTACTATAATACTTCAGACAATGTACAAACCCCAGTCAAGTATCTAAAACTGTATTGAAGTGCAGTATTTGGGTAAATGCACTTATTTATTCACCTTATTCTGCCCCGCCCATTTCAACTACATTTTTTCCTCCGCTTTCTGTTGGAACTTCCAACTTAACCAGGGTTAACACTGTTTTAAAGCATTTACTCCTAAACTACATCATTTTAAAATCTTTAAAACCGTGTGTTAACAAGCAGTCAGTAACAGAATGTTAGCTGCTAGCAGCTAATGTAGCTAGCATCTACTTCAGCAAACTGGCGTTAGAGCAAAGTAAACTTTATGTGACTTTACCTGATCGCCTCACAAGCTGTCGGCGCGGACGTCGTTCCGGAGCTTCATAGTCAAGCCATTTGGTCGGGATATGGGTGCTGGATTGTAGGTTTCCCATCCACGGCGTGAAACAAGCAGACATATGGCTTTTTCAGTGTTTTTTTTTTTTTTTTTTTTTAAGTTAAGCGCCCTCAGTTTAAGACACCGGTCTTCTTCACCGTGAGGAGGCAGATACAGATTAAAGGCCGGCCCACAACATTCACCCCTTCTCTTCCTGTGAGTACACTCTTGTTGAAGAGGCAAACATTTCTTCTTCCAATTATTGTTCCAACCACGGACTGTACAAATAATACTGGTCATTTTACCAAACTTCTTTTGACCCTTCATGTATATTTTAGCTAATGACTCCGCTGCACCACCAGAAGTTCTTGTACAAAATAAACTAGACTAGCTGCCCCAGTAACCACAGAGAATAGGGTGAATATTCCACCACTGCTACTCCAGCAGAGCAGGTGGCAGTAACGCCAGAACATAGAAATATACTCTCAACGTTTCTCCCGTTTAGTTTACCCCAAAATCCATCAGTAGTATTTGCTCACTGTTATAAAATGATCATGACTTGATCAGCAGCAGTTTGTAGGTCTTACTGGTCACACAAGCAGCTGCATGAATGTAAATGGATTCTCCGTGAGGTAAACATAAGATAACCTTAGCCTCATAACGTTAGCCTACTCACACAGTTTAACTCTTGGCGACAAACTCTCGTCTCTAAATGTGCAGTTATATGACCAGTAGTTTAACACTGACCCATTTGAAAACCACTTTAAAACTTACCTCAGAGTTATATATTCCATGAAAGTAGGCTCTCTCTATGTGCCACTCACTTGGAAGATATTTATTCTGCTTCTCTTGTTCACATTTCCGATAATCGCGCATCTTTCAATGACGTGTGTGGGGTGGCACTGGCACCTGAGGAAGTGTCCAATCAGGTTCCAGAGGTGGCCAGCGCTAGTTGGCAATATTTTCCTCGGTATGACCCGCCCTAATCTGCCTCTGATTGGCTCATCAGTCCTCATGCCTAAAATTAACCAATTAAATGAGTGAAGGCACTGAGTACTAGCCAATTAGAGGCAGAGTAGGGCGGGGCATAGCTTCACCATCCTAGGGGGAAAGTGGGCAGTTTGGATCAGATATTACTGGGGGGTTTAGAAGGGGTATACGCAATGCTGACTGAAAAATAAGTAGGTATACACCATATACTATCGTATACCCTGGACTACACCACTGCTTGTCATCTGTTGCAATAAAAAAAACTAAACATCTGTCTTCTAAATGTAGATGACTTAAGGTATAAAGTAGCAGATAATATGCTGTATGAAAATACTCCAGTTGAATACATAAAAATTGTATTTAAGTACAGTATTTGAGTAAATCCATTCACTTATATCCCATCATTACTGCTGGAAAATGGTGTCTGCTCCTGTCTACTTTGGTAAACTGTTGTTTTAAAATGTGCTTTATGAATAAATTTGGATTGGATCTATTCCATTGTTGTGTATACGTTTTGTCCCAGCAGTCTTCCATGGATGTGTGCTGTACATAAAGTTCAGATTTGTTCATTTTTGCAAATAGGTTGGCTTAATTTCCCCAGACTCCTGCCAAGAATAGGCCTTTTTACATAGCAGACATTTTGACACCACTGTAGGAATAGCAAAGGTATGAGAAAATTAACGATGGCTGAATTCCATTTTGATGCCTCAGTCATGGCGTTGTAATAGTAAGCCTATCAGGAGGCGTTACAGGCCAGAGTCGGCGTTAATGTCATTACTGACATCTGTGCTTTTGAGGCCTTACCTCAAGAGTCTTCCATTTTTTCCCCTTTTTCTTGTGATATGAATGGAGCTTTACAGGTTATATTTATATTGGTTAATCTTAACACCCCTGCACAGTGCCAACATTACTGTAATTCTTCTTTCTCTTTTCCGTCTTTACTAGATGGAAAACTGAGTGTCGGGCTTAAATTTAATTCCTCACTCGGTCTCGTCATCCTGTGTTTGTTGTGTGCACACACATTGAAAAAAGGTATAGCTTATCACATGCCAGGTGACATCACCAAATGAAGCAGGTGACGCGTTTCTTTTAGATTAGTCTATGAGATTAAGCGTTGCTGAAATGTTAATCTGTGGAAAAATAAACAGTGGAGCGGTTCATCATGTGGGGAAGGAATCAGGCTGCATGTAAGCCAGAGTTTGTTTGACATACAAAAGTCCTGATGCTGTTTTATATTAAAGTTATGTGGAAATGTGCACACGTGTGAGATTTGGTGCATGTGTCATTGCACTTGCACATGTCATTACTATGCATAGGAATGTGACTGATGACTTTCATTAGCAGGAGTGAAAAAGGATTAGGCCCCCTTCAGTGTTGCCTGCTTTCACCTTTACTTTACTCTAATGATTTTCCCCTCCTCCTTTCCTCAAGGTTGACCCTGTCACTCCGACACCTGACTCTTCATCCTTCCCATCTTTTCTTTGTTCTTCTCACTTTATTTATTTATTTTTCCCCCATTGTAGTCACTCATTCCCGTAGTTACTTACAGATCTAACTTTCCTCAACTCTAAATATACCCCTGCTTTGATCTGATCTATACAGGTAAACATATGGGATGCGTACACATTCTGCAGGAATCCAAATAAGGCATGGTGTATATGTGTGTGTTTTGTTAGGTAAACAAAGCCTGGCTCCTTTTTATTATCAATGAAGCATAACCAAATCAATTTATAAACAGCCTTATCTGCTCACAGGAACGCCGGTAGCCTAGGAGCGATTAACTCCAACAGCCGTTAACTCTTTGCATACAAAACTCCCATCACTAAGCTATTTAAGCGATAGGGAAAGGAGGTACAGAGTAGAGGGGGCGGGGATTGAACTTGATTTGTCCTCTCCAGTGTATGTGTCTGCATGCGCATTATTGTATGCGTATGTGTGCGTATTTATGGGAGAAAATTGTCTCTGATGCAAAAAAGCAAATGCAAAGAAGTATATGCTGAGTGAGAGGGGAGAGGAAGAGTGGGCAAGTGTAGAGGAAAGGATAGAGGGAGGGTTGGGGGGTGAATTTCGACATGTCATTTCTGAAATTGAGTTTTGATAACTGACAATTTGTTCAGCTAGTGAAATGTCAAGAGTCCAAAAAGATTGATGAAGTGCATAATAGATGTCTCAGATTGACTCTCCGCTGTGGGCTTGAGTCCCACGCACGCATCAGACCACCGAAACGATACAGAAATGAGATCTTTTGCGCACACATCCACACAAAACCACACAAACAAACACACACGCAAACAGATACACGCGTACTTGACTGCTGGAGAGCACCTCTGATATGGAAAACTGGTCCACGTCAATTTAGTCTGGGTAGATGTGATTTCTGCCAGAACACGGAAGTGTCATTCAAATGAGTTGTTGTAATGGTCCGTGGGGCTGTATAAATGGGGCCACATTAAGGTATCCTGTATTTTTCTGATTATAACTAATGTAGTCTACTTGTCATGTTCAGGCACCCAAAAACTAATCTGCCACAGGTTTTACACTTAAGAATCTCTGCTACTGCTCTTGTAATGCATCTGTAAAGTAGATTTTAAGTCAGACATGCTTTACATCGCAGATATGCATGTGCACAGTCTGTGCATCAGTGTTCTGTTCCTCCAAGGTGTTTTTTTTCCTTGACAAAAGCAAACAACTGTGAGTTTTCTGACTGACAGTACAGACGTCTGCTGGAGGAACACACGAACTCTGTGTGGTGTGTGTGTGTGTGTGTGTGTTTGTGAGACTGCTCAGTCAGATTGATCTCCAAACTTACAGGAACTCCTGTGGATTCTGTTTTTTCTTCCCAATTCGATACGGTTTCAGTACATAATGAGGTAGTGGTTTGCAAGTGGGGATAACGATAACTTCAGTTTGTCTCACTGCTAGTGCCTTTCTGCTCACTTTGTGTGTGATCTTACTGCATCCAATACCCAGTCGATTAAAACAGCTATTTTTCTAAACAGATAATTCTACCCATATGTTTTTTAAACACTGTACATGAGACCTTTGTTTTACAATATCTATATAAACAAGAAAACTGACTACAAGTACGTAGAAAACCACTGTTTCTGGCAGATATGCTGCAAACACTGCTGATCAGCTAAAACATAGGAAGTGCAGACAGAGAAGTAAAATATAAGCTTAAATTAACCTCCGAGTGTTGGGTCCTTGTATTGTATGTGTATTTTTATATTATAGATTTGTGTGCATCACCTAATCTTAGTGTGGACTGACTTTTAATGCAAAGCCAAGAAAAAAAGCCTATGGTGGTAACAGTCGACATATGATTTAGGGTGTGATTCCATCATTATCTAAACAGTGTTGGCATCCACCAAATTGTATAAATGATGACTTTATGGTTCTAAAATGTGTGGATGAGAGGCTGAACATTTGGCAGCAGAGCATTTTGTTATATGTTCCCCAATTTGTTTAAGTAGGATAATCTAAGATAATAATGCAAATCACTATTTGATCTGATCTTGGTCTCTGTGGTCTATCATTTGTTTTGTCAAGTTGTTGGAAAAACAAACAATTTGTATTCCTCGCAAATTAAGACTTTCAAGGTAATTGGAGTGCATTTTAAGTGGAAGGAACGCAGTGTTATATACATACGAGTATTTATGTCTTTACTGTACTGAACTCAGGCAGAAATAGAACACTGCAGTTTAGTGGAACACACATTTACCACCTTAGATTAATGCTTGTGCACATTAAGTCATAAGTTATGGACAAAACAAAGCTAAGGTTATATCTACCAGTATCTCCAGCTGGGATTAATTCAGCTGATGTCACACTGTGTTCTAGAGGAAACAGTTCCCAGTAGTTCAGTTCCTTGGAATCATTAGCCGACTTATATAACGATTCTGCTTATTGGTTCCACAACGCCATTGCATCATTTCCATATTTTGGTTCAGAAGTGCTCTAAAATCTTGTTATAATGCTAACAAAGCCATGTTTATTCTTTTATTCAGAATCCCCATATTCTTATATTCTCATCTATGCCTATCCCGAATGTGGTCGTTTGCATTTTAAGAACCGCCACAAAGTAAATGGACTCGATGTCTGTTGTAAATGTTCAATGCCCTTAAAAATGTATTTATTTTTTTTGTTTAAATCTGTTTTTATAGTGACAGTTAGTACCCTCCTATTGTTATGCAAAGATACAAACAGTCTCATTTTTATCACTTGCACTGACGTACTTTGTTGTACTTGTAGTGGAATTTGAAGCGCAGTTTTGTTGTAACTTTTGGGAAACATTATGACTACACCTAAGATGTCGTGTTCATGCTAATATGAAATCTAAACATCAATATATCCTTAAGGTTTAATGGGAGATTTTTATTCCTAAGGGAGATGTGAAGAAAGTAGATGGTTGGTAGTGGTAGAAAATTATTATTTACAGTCAAAGCACAAAAACTATTTTAGAAATTTAGGCATTTTGGAAGCAAAGATTGCAATTTAAACTAAACCAACCCATGTCATGCAATATTTTCACAATATAAAACGATATGATGACATTTGTTATTATTGCAAGGTTCCTACGCAAGTATGGAATTTGAGTTTATAAATTTCCAGCTCTGGAAAAATATGGAAAATGGAAACAAATGTATGGAAAAATATTGATGTTTCCAAGATTGTTACCACTGTTCTATTTTCTAAAACATAAAAAGAAAAAAAGAAACGGGTTGATCTGTTTTTTTTTTTTTTTTAAGGTGCTTGTGTGAGAGCACGTACAGTAGGCGAAACATTCCAGAAAACATTTGGGCAGATTGACGAATTGAATGCCCCGCCTTCTGCTCTTATCCTCCTCCACCCCATTTTAAGACGCGCCCAGGTGTTGTCAAGTTTCACTGGTGCTTCGACGGACAGGTGATGTGAACGAGTTATTCAACATGTCTTGTATGATCATTGGCAGAACTCATAATGGGTAGATGTAAATTCTCTGACCTCTGGCTCTTAAATCCCAAATATAAAGACTGGTTGGAATGTTTTTTACCAAGACATCTGGAAATTAGGGTCTGGAAAAGTATGGAATGTTGTAATTCCAAATGTGGAGGAACCTTGTTATTGTTTTATATCCCAGACCCCTGTTAGAAAAGAAACACCTGCCCTGTGTTCCAATATTCATACTTTCCATACTTATCATCCCTAGTTTGAGAACGAAGGGTGTTCACACTACGACTGCGGTGAAAATAAGTGGACCTACGGTGCACTCATAACGGTCAAATCTTGAAATGTGGAACTATGTACACTTTTCGCACTCAATGACCGCCATCTTAGCTAGCTCCATAACGGAAAAGGCGGATCCAACTTGGCTCAAAACATAGAAGAAAAATGGCTACCGGAATGGCATCGCCTGCAGCTATTGAACCTTACAAATGTAAGTTTTGCTGTTTTACATACACATAATCACATGACGTAGAATTAATTTAATCAACTTACTGGAACATTCTCCGCCAGGAGGAGGAGGATATGGCATTGTTGGCGATGTCGGCGCATTCTCCACATTTCTAACATCATTTTGCAAATTTCGGTAAAAATGCCAGTAAAAGGATTAAGATCTTCTGCTGAAAATTGGGGGTGTTTTTTGACAGATGACGAGGCGTGGCAGTTGTTTTCGTAATTTCTGGTACGTACACCATGGAGTATGTGATTTGGAACAACACTTACCTGCTGAAATCCATGCACTTAGTAAGTACGGACAGTGTACTATGGGTAAGTGAATGGGATATCGGAACAGGGCCATGAATTCAACATCTCCCAATACTCCTGTAAGTAAGTAAGTAAAACTTTATTTATATAGCACTTCATAAAATATGTTACAAAGTGCTTCACACAGGGAGAGATTGATAAAAACATGTAGTTAGGCAAGAATAATAAAACTGTTTCAACATGAAGACACAATCTTTCTGACATAAGCAACACACTCTGAATAAACTCCACTGTTGTCTGTAGAGTGTGCTATGTCCAGGGGATTTTAGTTAAGTTATAATGAACTCTCTTCCAGATCAGGCATTTATCAGGGTATTTTGATGTATTTAGATGAAGGCAGATCTTTTTACAAACTAAAAGCATGTATTTACATTGCTTTTGCTTGGTGGTCTGTCTGCTCGTACTGTTGAACACCCATCTGTAAAATGCATTGGACTGCTTTGTTGATGTCTGTGGAGGAAATAAAAATTATAATTGAAAAAAAGTTATAATGAACTTAAATTATCTTGCATAGAGAACCATCACAAGTGAGTCCCAGACTTAATTTCCCTTAATATTGTCACATTTGCATCATTTTGGCTCACAATAATTTTCTAATGACATCTTTTAAAAGACAGACGGCGGCTCTAAAGTTTATAAGACTTGAATGTAGGCGGATTTGTGGCAAAGTAGAGAGGTTTAGTGGGAGGGAAATGATGAAGCAAACTTACAACACACCAAACAACCCTGAGCTCACAGGAACGAGCCAAGATAGCTCCCTTCAGTATTTATCAAGCTCAAGGGTGTGACTCACAAAGGTCACGCATGTCATTAAAATGAAAGCATCAATAGATTAGATATTTTCTCAAAGGTGACACTCTCCCGTTCCTTTGTAATTAGCCTCATTTTTATGGCGAGCAGGTCAGTTAAAAGTTAATTCCAGTGATCACACCAATGAATCTTTACACCAGGTGATATAAACCTGCTATGCTGAGGGTACAAATCCCTGTGCACAACACAACGAGCTTCTGTAACACCTTACTTCAGGAAGAGGTCCAACTATTCCTGTTATCTTTGGGTGTCCTCTGCGAGTCGTCGTGGATGCAGCGTTCCAATAAGCCTTAAGGATATTGGGAGTGATCCAGGAAATACATCTGACATAACAAAGGAGCTTTGAAGAGCAAAAGCAACGGCCTTGACAATATTGAAGACACAACATCCGCATTATACCGGCATAAATCTATATTGTATGTAGACATTTCACTTCAGATGTTACCATGCGTGCACCACAGGATATAAAGTAATGTTTCGGAAAGACAGAATTTTAATCTCATTTAGGCATTTTAATAATGCAAGTATTGCCTTAATCGTGTTAATGCTGTCATGTTATTTTTAATGAAAAGATAATTGATAGTGAAACTATGTTATTCACTTGGTATGCTGTTTGCTTTTTCAATGCGGGGGCTGCACCAACACTCTGTAGTCATTGCAATTGGCAGTAAAGAAGTGTAAAGTCTAATTTCTTCTCCAAATTCTGCTCTGAGCAACAACATGTTACCGATTTGATGAACATAGATTAACCATTTTAAACTTGGCAATAGGGTGCCAGACTATGATCTGGGGATAACAAATTGTAACTTGCATCCAACTAACATAAGCCCCGTGAATAATGTTGTCTACTAGATAAAATATGAATAATATTAAAGATGTGTAAAGTATTCTTCACTGTTCACAAGAAGATATTACCCAAGTTTTTCCTCTGATCGTAATATAGCCAGGAAGAGCTCATCTTCCCTGTAAGGCCTGGGTGTAGCCTGCGATTTGTTCTGCTTTATGCAGAGAGTACCTCCTGCATAAACACACTATTAGAGTTTAGAGCTTGTGCAGCTCCTCTTATCTGCCAAGGATGCCTCTGATGGCTTCTGATTGAAATGCCAGCTCTGAAGTTCTGTGCTCAGCCACACGTGTAAACGCGGCAACAGAATGTAACTTATTCCCTCAAAGCGCTTGTTTTCTCTCCCCAGGCAACTGGAGATTAGTTAGTTCAAATTCTGGACGGGTGCTTTTTGAAGAAAGCCGTTTTCGGGGAGATGCGCGTGAAAAATTGGCAAGCAAGCATTAATATGTATAATTAATTTTGTTGTTATCCACATATTTGAGCAACAGAGGGAGAGGTGCAGACTGAATTCGGAGCCTGTACTCATAGGAACCCAGGGACAGCATGTGGATCATTTTTAACATTTACATTCCAATTCAATTTGCTCAACTGGAATTATCTGGCACCCCTTCTTGGAGATTAATTCAGTTTCCTTGTTGTTCATTTCTAAGTTTAATAACATAACCCAAAGGTATTTCTCTCTCTCTCTCTCTCTTTTTTTTTCTTTCCAGCGAACACTGAAATTTTGTGAGCCTTTTCCTGCAATGTTTGTGTCTCCTCTGAATTTTTTCATTCCCTGTATATGAGTATATAAAAAATTGTCACTCGTAGCTTATCAGTATTTTCACATCTCGGTCCGCTGCCAAGGCTTGACAAGATAATCAGGCTCTATTGCAGAAAAAAATGTGCGTTCTCACAGTCGTAACGTACAAACATAGGCACAAAAATCGGGAATTTCTCCGAAAAAGAGGAAATCACAGGACAAATTACCAACAACAACTTGCGCATCTGTTGTTTCTCGTCTTCTCAATCAGAATCAATTTGACACCTGCTCGTTGCACCGTGGCACCACAAGGGAATTCAGTTGTACGCTCACCCAGTTTCCAGGTGTCTTGAGGCATTTACGCCAGCCGCCGTTTGTCTCATAGGTTGCTTGAAGCTGGCTGGGGTCGCTGGTCCCTTCTCTGCCACCCCCTCATCAGGATAATTAAGCTTTCTCAGCCTGCTGCACACAAATGGGGAATTTCAGCAGCCCCTCCAAGTTGCAGAGATAGTCGGCAAATTGCCTCTGATTCGCCACCTGATTGTGCTATGATTATGTTGTCATTGGATGCTGTGATTATGATGGCCCATAATTGCTGGTGTGCATTAGCTGCTACACAACGCCCCCTGATCCCTCCGTCTACCTGTCTATGTATGCATCGACCTCTCTGTCTGTAAGTCATCTTCTTTCCCCTCTGTTTATCATCGGCTGTTTCGGTTTCTTTCTTTTGCTTCACTAATTCAGACAAACACACAGAGATTCCGGTTGTGAAACACTTTGATGTACTTTGATGCAGGATTGTCTGCCTTTTCTGATGCAGTGTGAAAATGGTATTTCCCACAGTGCTTCATGTTTCCAACTGATGTCTGTAGCTTTTGCTCAGAGCACTGTTTCATAATGTGACTGAGACTCTTAACATATATTTTATTCATATATA
>JAQQZY010000011.1:15321031-15334699 GCA_030068375.1 Ostorhinchus rueppellii
ACCAATACCCTGTAATAACTGTAAGTCGCTTTGGATAAAAGCGTCTGCCAAAATGCATAAATGTAAATGTAAATGTACTTATGGACCCCACCCCCACATATATAACGGCCCCCCACCCCTTGTTTTTTTTTTTTTTGACAAATTGCACCATGTAAATACATCTAAATGAATAGGACTTCTGAGAGACACAGTGTAAAAGCTCGAAGAATGTTAAAAAATAAATAAAAAAAACTATGTTGATTTTTATATGTATAGAAATGTATGTACCAATGGAGTAGAATGATTTTGTTTTGGTATTTTGGTTAGAATTTCCACATTGTGTTTCTACTTAATGTCCATCCATAATTTTGGACCATGAAAAATAGACAACAACCCAAATTATCTTCACAGGTTTCACTGGATGAAAAACTTTGGAAGCACAGTGTTTAGCCTGAGGTTATTTCTGCAGATTCACTGGTATTTCATTGCTTTTTGTTGGCAGTAGCAGTCTAAATTTCATCTGAAACTCCCAGTTGTCATTGAACTTTCAATATCTGGTCCAATTCATCTCGACACCCAGTTCTGCAGCTTATCCGTAGTCCCAGACCCAATGAGGGGCTAATCTGGTTATTTCTTCCCAATCGATGTTGCTGTGCAGCTTTGGCACACCTATCATTAAGTCTGTCTCCTTGAATGAGACGAAACGTGACAAAGCTTGGGAGCCGAACACAGATGAGCATGGCAAGTATTTCCGGACGGCCGTAAGTTCAGTTCAAGTCTGAGCTTAATGTCCCAGAGGTGAGCCAACAGTCACAATAAGAAAACCCTTGCACTGGAAGGTGAGAATTTCCTTCTGACAATTACTCCGCTCTTGCACTATATTTTGCTACTTCTGCCTCTTGCTCCAGGGAAACTGCAAGTGACTATAACTGCGATTTTTGTAAGGTTCATTATTGGCGTGTAGTGGCAGGGATTTCTGTGAAGGACTCGGAAAGAAAGGAGAGAACGGAAGAGGCAGACGTATACGGCTGAACGCTGTACAGTATGAGGGAGTCGGAGAGTTAGCTGCAGAATGCTAATCGGCCTCTGGGGCGCTGAGCCACAGCAAATCAACTCCTCAGAGCGGATCATGGCCTGGGCTGACATTAACCCCCCCCCCTTCAAACACACATTCTCATCTTACTACTCACAAGGGGAGAGGAGGTGGTGAAGGAGAGAGGGAAGGAGCGAATGAAAAGTGAGTGGAGGACAAAGTGTGATTATGACTCTGAGCGTGTCACAGAGACTGAAAGAGAAGTTAGCGGAGAAAGGATTGGGTAAAAGAGACAGGGCTGCAGAAAAAGAACAATACAAACAAGAAAAGGCTGACTAATAAAGGCAGAGAAAAACATTAAGGCCAACTTTCCAAAGACCTATTACAAGCCAATTACTTAATGGCTTTCACAATAATTGCTTCATTCCTTGTCTTCAATTATTTGTTGCTCCCAAAAAGGATTGAGCGGCATCAACTGATCCCACCCACCCACCAAAACAAAAAACAACAATTTCACCAAAAGGAAAATTTGTAAGAGCAGCAGACTAGGAGATACAAAACCAAAACCTCCAAGTCTGAAATTGGATCAGAGGTTGATGCGAACACCGAAATGTCATCCAAAACAATTTGATCAGCACCCATGTTCACAATTCTGATCCATTGTAATCTTGGTAAAACCTCTCATTTAATATCAAATGTTCAGCGGGACAACTCTAAATTCTCATCTCGTCCACCGGCGCCAGTCTCGCAGCCAGCGTTTGCGCGGGCCAAGGTGAAGCCTGTCGAAACCCTGAATCTTCTCGACTCAGCCTGATCAATTAGCGTGATTGCGGCGTTTTGTGTTGTTGCCGTGCATGACACCCCTTCCCCTTTGGAAAGGCACCTAGGGTACTGTAGGAAGAGTACGGAAAAACCTGCAGTTAGTCCAAAACACTCACACAAACACACACTCTGGTTGCCAACAATCAAAGACAATGACACACACCCAAATTACCTTGCTCCGCTCTGTTCTTTTAGGAGTCGTGCTTACATCAGCATGCTGAGCCCACAGCATCCCTTCTCACCTGGGAGCTGTGTTGGACCACTGAGGTGTGGTAAGATACTACATGCTCCAGGGCGCCTGTGACCTTTGAGTTATGGCCGTCAGAAAGTGTGTATGTCTATATATGTGTGTGTGCGAGAGAGAAAAGCAGAGAAACAAAGGGTCAGAATGAGGATAGGAGGAACAGAAGGTGCATGTGTTTTTATAATTCCACTGACGATGTGATACTGCAAATTACTTTTTCATCTAACTAGCATGAGAATCAGTTTTTATTTATCGCTGCATCTACATTTTGACTGTCCTTACCTGTACGGAGACTGTGTGCCCTTTTCAAAACCATAATCACAGTCGTACACAGCATACTGTTCTCATTTACATCCAACGCCTCTCAGGGATATGCAATTGTGGTGGCTGAGCATCTCTTTGTTATAGCAGGTACTTCAAAAGTGGCGTTTCTTTAAGACTGGTGATATGAGCATGCTGTTATATTCAGCACCGGAAAGTCTCTCGCTGCACTTTTGTTCCATTTTTAAATGTAAATGCTCTCATGAGATCTTCATACTTTTGTTTGTCTCTTCCATCACTTATGCGAGTTTTACCAGATTACCAGCTGTGAAATCAAACTGTGAAAAGCTCTAATTTGCTTTAATTTACAAGACCTCAACACTTACAAACTCTACTCAGGGTAGAATCTTTGTGCATGTGTTTCCCATGCAGTGAGGGACTTCTGTTGACATTTTGAGAGCCTTTGTGTTTGATTCCACCTCCCCAAAAAAGTGGTTTGGCTCACTTACCCAAAGTGCTGGCTTTATGCTTGTTAGACTGCATAGTTTTTTGGAAATCCAGCATTACAATGTTGAATGTACAAAGAGATAGAAAAAACATACATGAAATAATAATACTAAAATAATAATAATAACAGTGAGAGCGAAATTTAGACATATTTCTTCCGAGGATGTACCTAATAAATGCTTAAAACCTTAGAAAAATGCAAAAAAAAAAAAGTTCTATCTCTGTGCCATCCCAAATTAATGAATGTTTTGAATCAAGTATTGGAGCCAAAAATAGGACCAAAATTAGGACAGGGAACGCTACCTCAGTGTTGGTGCATTTGATCGAGAAAACCTGGCTTGAAATGGTGTTGGATACCACTACAAATAAAGCCACTGTTAAATTTGATGACCCTCATGGTTTTTCTAATCCAGATAGGCAGGTTTTTCATGAATCTCAGTCTCATTCCAGGTTTCGCACATAACCCATCGTGTCCACTTATGTTACATGCGGAACCTGCCCAGTTTAACACATAAATATAACCCATCGTGTCCAATCGTGTTACATGCGGAACCTGCCCATTTAAACACATATAAATCATGAGTGATTTTGCTCCAGCAGTCATTTTTGTGAGACACTATGCCTTGCATAACTGGTTCAATTCCCAAAATGTACCTGTGAGAAAATAAAAAGACATTGGAAAAAACAGTTGCGGGTAATTTTCATGTCCTTTTTACCGTGTTACATGTGGGTTCTTGTTTAAAAGTAAAATAAAAATGTGTTTTATCTGAAAAAGTCTCTTTTATCTCAGTAAATATTTATTTTTAAAATGGACCTAAAGCGCTTCCAAACTTGCTTCGTCACATTGGTCTACATCTGGTTTGAATTTTTAACCCTCATGCCCTTTTGTTAGGGACCAGTTTATGAATAAATGAATAGCTTTATTTGTCATTACCCATATTTCAGAGCAATGAAATTCCATTCCAGATTACAACCATCCAAGATCACATAAACACACGACATAAACATAGGGTTTCATAGAAGCATCCATATCCGTACATAGAAAGTCATAATCGATATCATTTTTTTCCCTTTATATTCAACAGTACAGGGAAACATTTACGTCTCCAAGGCGGATGTTAATTCACGTTGCTGTCATGCTAGTTTTTACACAAGAACTCAACAAGATTTGACTCGTCCTCTGTTAGGTGTGGGTATATAAACAAGGTAAATAAATTTCCTCTGCTCAACATCATCAGTATAACTCTGACTACTTTGGAAACATGATTCTGTCTTCTTTTGAATTTCTGTTTGGTGTTTAGAGACAGTGTTGTAAGACTCCACAGGCGCCCTGTGAAATAGTTTGTTTTGTTACTCCCACGTACACAAGAGCAGCGAACGTCTCCCATAAGATGGAGAACAATCTGATATCTCGGCAAGCCTGCTTCATTTAAAATATGGCAAAGCCTTCTGCTTTGCTTTCTGAGAGATGCTCTCTTTGTAGGATGTGTGTGTATGTGTGTTGCTCAGTCTCAGGAATGATGCATAGACTCTGACACTTTGACAGATGAACAGATTTAGAGTGCTCGAAAGACCCAGCCTGTTCAATATAGGCAGGAGTGAGAGTATGTTAGTCTGTGCATGACCGCTGGTTTATATGTGAACGTTAACATTTGTTTAATATGCAGTTCATGCCGACTTTATTTCTATTTATTGATATGCACGGTTCTGTAATAGGTGAGGATATATGGGCGTGTCAATCCCATTTATTACCGTAGGACTGAGCCAAATAAATGTGCTTACGCTTACAGCAAGACTGTGCAGCATATGTATGTGTTCATCTACTGATCTATGAGCAACAAGACTAATTAAACAAACTCCCCACAGTGATGATCTTCCTTCTTGATCATGCAACAGTTACTTTGTGCAAATACTGTTTAAAAAAAAAAAAAAAAAGTTGAGGGGGAAAAATGATATAATTATAAGTACTTTGTTACAGATCAAATGTAGACTTCAAGGTGGGAAGATTGCAAGCTTGAAATGATTAGTATTTTTATCACTTCAACATTTTTTTTTTCTATTAGAACACAGGAAATGTTGCTTTTTAAATTAATGCATTTAGTTTCGCTAATGACAGTAAATCCAGGCAAGAAACATTAAACTGTTTGGAAAATAGATGCATACTAGAGTAGAAAACGATAAATGAGTATTGAATATGAACACTTTGATTGTTAATTAGGAAGTCCGTTGAGATTGGACGTCTTTTATGAGGGCCAAGAGGCCGAACTGATGCAAAAACAACAATAATAAAAACAGGCATGTGAATAGCATGTGCAGATTTCTATTAATTTCTACGATTATGCGTGTTGTAGTTGTAGCATATATCGTAATAATTAAGTAACACCATATTGTTTTACTATAGCGTATCACTCCATTTGTGAAGCCGCAAAAAAGGAGAAATATTAAGGTTATAATGAATACTTGCCATAACTTTTCCCAGGTTCAGATAACCTATTTTTCTTTTTTTTCTCTGAACATTTCTTCATGAAACTTGCAAGAGGATCAGTAAAATCAAATTCCACCCTCACTGTGGCTGACTGCAGCTCAACACATAGCTAATTAGTATCTGAAGACCACAAGATTCACCTAGATCCACATCCCAAATCCTAGCAGAGGCGATGGAGCCCCATCACATATCACCAAAAGAAGATTCATAAAATAAAATAAAAATGAACTGCAGCATCAGTGAATTGTCAACCATACTTTTTTCCCTCAGCAATCATGCTCCATTCTACGTGCCCTCATACGGACACAATGTTCTCCTGTCGAAAACTGCCGAACAGAGACAAAACGCTCACTTTGTCTGCCTAAGCAAATAATTACTCCGATTAATTAGCCATGCTGTGGATAGCTGGAGGCAAACATTCCATTAAAAAGAGCTAAAACACAGCAGAAAATAGCTGTAACATCACCAATAGAGAGTGCCACTCTAGTGACCTTCTCTGACAGGCCCTGGGAAAGGTAGATGATATATAGGATGAGCTGTGCATGGACACAAGGCACTTTACATCCTCTTTCATTTGACTTGTTACCTTTTCTACTTCAGCGCCAATTCTAGTGATCCAGTCCATCAAATAGGTGGAGGAGAGTTCATCTTAGTCTAGCTTGACACAAGTCAGCCTCAAATTACACTGAGTGACGAATTAAGTGACAATAAACATGATGCGATTACGTGAAGTTTGTTGGAATCTGTTTTTCTGGGATTATTGTTGCTGTTAATCCACTCCATGTCCAGTAAAGTGTTGTGCAAAGATGACACTAGTAGCTTTTCCTTTGGACATCTACGCAAAACTTTCCCAATGTTTGATAAATGTCGAAAAAACACAAGTGCGTAATGACGGTTTTTCTGTTAAATCACTTCATCAGATTATTGCATGAGGACACAAGAAGTCATTCCGTAAACATGGCGACGAACATAAATCTCATGCTGATTTAGAGATGTTTTTATACAGTTTAATTTATCCTTACCTTATTTATTGCAATACTGTTTGGGCGGCAAACTTTCCCACTTACATCAATAAGATTTCCTCATTCAAAATACATTTCTAAGAATGATCAGCTTTTCTAAGAGACTCGACTCCTTCAAAACATTCAAACTTCTCTCAGTTTTTGATATGAACGTTTACCAGATCTATGTCTTCATGTACAAATATGTTTACTGAACTCATGTCCTTCCTAAAGTTTTCCTGAACTATTTCATGTTATCCTCTGTTATTGATAATTGTCCTATATCACACATGTCAAACATGCGGCCCGGGGGCCAAAAGCGGCCCGCCAAAGGGACAAATCTGGCCCGTGGGATGAATTTGTGAAATGGAAAAAATTAAACTGAAGATATTAATTCATTTTAGTTCCATATTTAGACTAATATGATCTAAAATAAAATAAAGGCATAATGAAACCTATAGATAATGAAAACAACTCAATTTTTCTTGGTAGTTCTTCGAGGTTCAACCGGACTAATTTAACTTCAAAAGAGCAAAACTCGTCCAAATGAACCTACATAGAAGAACTACCAAGAAGAACAATGAGATAGGTAAATGAAAAACTGAGGGAGAAATTGTTCTTATTATTGTAGGCATACTCCATATTTTTTAACAATATTATACCCGTTACCAACTGTGTGTAATGCACATGTGTGAATGATAAGTTGAGGCATAATATTGTTAAAATTACTTCTATTTTTCTTGCAAAATGTTTTTTTTCAGGTTATTCACATGTTTTTTGTGATAGAGCAGTTTGTAAATGTAAATATGAACATAATTTAATGTTGTTGTTTTTTTTTTTTGCACTAAAACAAATAGAAAAAGTTGTCATTATTTCTAGGTTACTGTTTTATTATTTCACTGGTCCGGCCCACTCAAGATCAAATATGGCTGAATGTGGCCCCCGGAGGAAAATGAGTTTGACACCCCTATCCTATACGATACTCAAAATAAATTTTATCTTCTGTATTGCCAGACTTCTGCCAGTCAGTATTCTCTAAAATATCGCGGACCACACCTTTTGGAATAATCTACGTCCTGGATTTCAATCAACATCTTCTTTATCATTATTTAAAAAGAATCTGAAAAGGACTCTAATTTATGAAAAACTTAACACTTTATATCATTTGATTTGTTGTTTTTACTTTTAATTATTATTTCAGTTGTATCATATTTTTATTCTTTATTTCTTTTTTATACGTTTATTTCCGGGGGGGTGTTTAAATATTAAATATGATTGGCAAAGAAATAAATACCAAACATATTCATTTTTATTATATATTACCCGTCTATTCCGCACTCAATTTGAGGAATTTTGAGGAATGATTCCACACATACCGCACCATGTTTCTTTTAAAACTGTTCTTCTTCGCTTATTGTAACGTCCGTCAACATCCTTTTTTTTTTTTTTTTTTTTTTTAAGCCACGTAACCCTAGTTGCGGAAAAAGGTCTTTCCATTGCAGTTTTGTGTGACATACTGATTTCATTATGCTCGAAAAACCACTTCTTGCCAGTGCAAAAACGTTTCATCGAAAAATAAAAGTTTTGGCAAAATTGTCGCGAATTTTTGATGCGCAAGTTATATTCATGCAATTTGAGGTTCAATGGAAACAACTACTGTAGAAGTGCAGAAGAGAGGACATGGGGCTGAAGGATTTTCATGGAACACTTGAGTCATCTTTACAGAAGTCAGTCCACAAGCTGTTATGGATGTAGCAACCAAGTGGGTAGCTGAGACATGGAGTTAGCCAGCGTATGTCACGTATTTAACCCCCAGCCTGTATGAAAATCCTGTAATTCCACAATATCAGGGTGTCACAGACTGATTTTCTACAACCTGAAAACACATACAAGGAGTTGATGCAGAAGTCTCACGTCTTGTCAGACCACTTTAATTTGTTGAATGATAATTGTGGAATTTTTATCCATTGTTGCTAAAAACCCCCACAAACTACCATTCACTGCAGCTTTAACGTAAGCCCACAAACATGCACAAAATTTACAGACTGAAGCTTTGATGGCTGCATCCGAGCATCATATGATTTATCTTTTTTAATTAAAGAAAATGTAATTAAGGATTCTTTGCCCAAATCTCTCTGTAAAGTCATACTTTATCGCCCAAGCTTAATATTGGATCAAGTTTAGTGCGTAAGATGAACTTTGAGAAAAACAGCTACATGATGTGCGCCTGTCATAAGGATTTCAAAGTGCATTGTTTTGTCCAAGGAGACTACTTTGTAGCATATAAACACACAGTTTTTAGGTTTATCTAACTTTATTCTTATGCTTTGTGTCCTCTGAGAACTGCTGGTTTGTTTGTGTTTCTGCTTGTTTCTTGTGTAGGAAGTTAAGACTCTAATCTCTCCCATTCTTTTTTACCTGCCCTTGTGGTTTTTCCTGGCGCCGTCTGGCACCATTACCCACCGAGTGACTAATGAGTCTTACAAATGGGTATTATTTGCATCAAAAGACGGAGACAAATTTCAGTGGCAACACACTACACCTTAACAATGAGCGGCAGTTACAGGTAGGGCCAGTTAATCTGCCGATAGAGAGAGGGATGGGGATTTCTTTCATTTGATTAAGAAAGTTTCTTTCCTACTTTGTGGACTGAATGCTTTTGTGTGCATATTGATCTGCTACTGCTTTGTTGCAGTCTGTTTACAGTGAATATAGATCCATATAGCACACCTAAAAATATGCATCTTGCCACCTGTGCTTCATGCATCTGCTTGCTTTTAAGCACTTCTTTTCCTTATTGCTTTCCCTTTTGTCCTATTAGCATTAATAACCAGGACTGAAACTTAGTGATTTACTATCCACAACTGCTATCAATTACTGACCATTAAGTTGTCCTAATGATCTGTGATGGGGTTCCAACACAACAGTATTGCTGCCAAAACACTGTGAGATACAGACTGTGGGCAGGTTTCTCTGGAACTGAAAACTACCACGCCCCCTGCTGGACCATGCTGGAACATCAGCCAATTTGATCACTATGATGTGCATTTGTGACCATGAGGTTTTTAGTATGGAGTGGAGGGTTCTTTTGTGAGCCTAATTTGTGCATTTATGCATGTCATAGAGACAGAAAGAGGCAGAAACATATTTCCATGTTTGCCTATGCATTAGTGTGTTGGATCTTTATAATTTAATATGGCATCTGTGTACTGCCAGTTCAGTGCAGAATTTTCTCACAAATTATATTTTCTCCTTTTGTGTGGACAGAATGGGAAAATGGTCCCATTTGGACAAGTGACTGAGGTAATTTCATCTCTAATTTCAAATGAGTTTTTTCTTGTTTCATTTTGACTCATTTCATAGCGCCGACTGCTTTGTTGCTGCTTCATTTTCTTATTATTGTTCACTAAAATGGCGTAGATATTTCCCACATGTAATAAGTAGCGTTTTGTTCCATTGATTTCACTTCAGCACCATCACAAGTGGTGTGCTGGAGCAATGAGAATTTCATGTGCGTCCTCTAAGTGGAAATCTTTTCAACTTTCCACATACTCGCTGACTATTAATAGACTATAATGTTAATGTAGTTATATGTCAGTTATTCTGATGGTGGACGCTCATGGCTGGGTCCATCGTCACAGGGGGTAAAAATATGTGATGAAATCAAATATCTCTGAGTCCAGTGGGAGCGCATCACTTCCGTGGGTCCACACAGTGGGTGGTTGGGTAATGTAACCAAATGTATTCGCTACAGGGAGATGCTTGGCAAACTTGCCATGGTTGTGGCAAACATAATTTATGGCTCTAACAGGTATGACAGAGTAAGGAGTGGATGTGTGTGTGAAGTCATATCTAAAGTAAAGGTTAGTCTGCGCTCATATAATGAACCATGGGGTAACTTCTGGGTTTGTATAGGTCACACATTGTGTATAATAGTAGCAGAGGAGTCACCTATCTCACTGTTTATCTGTGATTGAAAGGACGACAGATGTGACATGGCAGGCTAAAATCGAGCTCACGATATATTCTCTAGGTTCGGATTGGGCCAGTAGGGCAAACCATGGATAGAATTATGCTCTCAATCCATGTGAAGAGACCCTGTGAAAAGTAGATATGGCCAACCCAACACCCATCCCCATCTCCTCTCCCGTTCCTTCCCCCTCCTCTCGATCCATTAGATGGAGCGCTTCTTACACCCGCAGGAAGCAGCAGAGGCCGTTTCGATAGCATCCGCCATCTATTTTATTTTTTCTTATTCTTATTTTTCAATTTGGTGGCTGGGGAAAGGTCAGGATTAGTTATCGACGTGGCTGTGTCTAAGCCAGAGACAGGGAACCACAGCCGCTGCCATGGGTCCCCTAAAGCCATTTTCCTCAGTCCCAGCAGTAGCCTAATCTGTGTGTAGGTGTGTGAGTGCACGTGCACATGGCTGTGGAAGCACCTGTGCACATTTCTGTGTACACTCTTGCATACAGCTGTGTATTTATTTAACAGAAAGTAAATACTTATTTGGTGTAGTTTCGAGTGTATTTTGATTTGCATGGATGTATGCGTTTATGAATCTGTGCATGTACTTATTTGTAGCTGGATAAGTATTCATTTTGTGTACAATGTATATGCATGCCCTCACAGTTGTATTTGCATGTATTTGCACAGAAATTGAGGAACGCTGCCCGACCTCTCACTAGGCAACTTAGCATTCCAAAAACATTTATATTCAAGTGGTTCTCAAACGCTGCTGTGCACAATTTCAATCAGTCTTTCAACTCTCTTGCTGGCGTTAGTCACTGTTTCCTTGAGTGTTAGACTGTAGTCTAACTGATTGCATTCACTTCTTCATGTAGCATCCAACTTTTCTTCTTTTATCATCTCCCGTCCATTCCCAAACCAGCACTGATTCCCAGTGTGAGAGGCTGCTGTCTACCAGCCCTAGACCTGTGAAATGATGATAGAGGAGCACAAGACCCTTACCCATCAGTCTTTATCTCTCCCTTTTGCCCTCCCCCCTTCCTCTCCAACCACCACCACCTCCTCCCCTTATGCTAGACTGAGCTCCAGTTGTGGTCACTCTGACGGTGACGGATGTTCCTGGTCGGACAGGGCTTCAGACCCCCCCAAAGTCATCTCAGCCCCGGCCTCAACCTGCTGGCAGGGTCCCCTAGCAAGGCCTCTACAGGTTAGAGGTTAGAGAGTGATGGAAGGAAGTGTTGTTCGGATTAGGAAAGGTAAGCAGGGAGAGAGGAAGAGAGAGGGGGAAGGATGTTGAAGTCAGAAAAGAAAGTTACCAAAATCCTTCTTCAGCGCTCTCAATGGGTTTTGTTTCCTCTGTGTTCCTCTTCTCTAGCAGAGTTTAAGCTGCTAGAGTGGTGCGATTTGTTTCATGTCATCAATTTATTTTGAGTAGTGCATTGCATTATTTAGATGATGCTTATCTCACCCTCAAAATCACTATCTTGTCAAGACTGGCGCAGAATTGCATCCATATCTCTTGTGCTCATCAAGGCATCTCATTTATTAACCAAAAAGGAATTCTGAGGAGAAGATATGCAAGAATGATTAGATGCTCAAAAATTTGATGCTATCTGTCAGCAATTGGTTTTCCTTCATCTCTCTGTAGCCACTAGATCTTTAAAAGACATTAGCCACATACTGTAAGAAATAAATCAAACAAATGGATTAGCAGAGCTAAATAGTTGTCAGGAGCCTCACAAGGCCTTATGAAGACAGATCTGCCTCTTATGGAGGCAATCAGGTATGGAACTTATCATAACAGAAATTAGGAGTGAGACCCATTTTTTATTCCAGAACCCAAGGCTATATTTCCATAAAAACTAATGGCCAACTATATTATTCAACTACACTGACTTATGTGCTGGGTGCCCTGTATTTTAAATATACATATAAATATATATATAAATAATGTAAAAATTGCCAAGATTAATGTAGGGCTGCATTTTGAGATAAGGTGGAGCAGTAATTTGAACCGTATGTCATTATTGTGCAACACCCTCTGCTACCTCTTGGCACAGGAAAAGAGAAGACCATGGAAGATGGGACTGTTTGTGCCCTCGTACAGTGCATGTGCAGTGCACGAATAGTTATGCACAACAACTGTCTCTCATGAGATGACTCAAGTATATGGAAAATATGCATGGCTGTCTGTGTCTTGGGGGAAAAAAAAAAAAGGGTGTGCATTCAATCCAGCTATCGAAACTTGGTCAGTTGTTCATGAAGGTTAATGATGCAGCAAAGGCAACACATACTGAAATGCTCCAGTGGTTTACCTTAAAGCAAGCAGTCACTGGAAAAGTCATGTTATTTAGAAGTAAATGAACAAACTTTAGACTTTACTCTTAAAGTGTTGGCCAGACCTCCTGTTATGAATGATACTACACTCAAAAAAACTATTTGTTGGATAAACATAAGAAGATTTATGGAAAGAATTTTCACCGAATTAAAAGGTTTTGATTTAGCGAGATACAATTTTGTTGAACCATCTAATTGTATGTTAAGTGAACCTAAAGTATTGGAAATATTTGACTTGATTGTTTTGGGTCACTTTAAGTTGCATAATATAATTATGAATAACTTACTTTGACAGAGTAAATCTAGCTACATTTTTAAGTGATATACTAATTAATCATGCTTGAACAACACTAAAGTTTGGTCATTAGATTATAGTCAATCGTCCTGGTTTTGGATTCTTAGAGATTATCAGCCCATCCCTTCAGTCACGGTTCCTTTCTTTAAATTAACAGATCCATCAGACTCCACAGGTGTGTTTAAGCTCTTCCACCAATGTGGCCGTAAGCCACATTGGCTGTAATCAGCCAGAACACCTGTTCATGAAGCGGCCATTTTGAAACATCATGAGTCAGTGGGGCCTTCCTCGTGGTGGTGTGACAATCCTTATGAAGTACCAATCTTGATTATTCTCAGATCTAGATTAAATCAATGCTTTAATCCTAGGATTAAGGTTAAAGTTAAAGTTAGATCCAAGCCAGACTAAGGCTGTGTTCCAATATCCGTACTTTCTGTACTTAGAGTATGGAGGGTGTTCCATTACGACTGCGGTGAAAATAAGTGTACTTAAAGTACCCAGATGGTGCACTCAAAACAGTCAAATCTTGATGTGTGGATCTATGTACACTTTCTGCACTCAACGACTGCCATCTTAGCTACATAACGGAAGAGGCGGATTAACTTGGCTCGAAAAATAGGAAAATAATGGGTACCGGAGCGGCAGCACCTGCAACTACTAATTCAGAATCAAAATCCAGCAACAACATTCATGAAGAAATACCTTTCCAACAATTCAGACTAAGGAACATTCCAT
>JAQQZY010000011.1:15342260-15354328 GCA_030068375.1 Ostorhinchus rueppellii
CTACCTACCTACCTACCTACCTACCTACCTACCTACCTACCTACCTACCTACCTACCAACTCAGAATATCACATTTGTTAGTGCCCTCTTGTGGTTCACAGGTGGCTAAATGGCAAAATGCACCAAGCCAGGCACAAGGGACAATCACTACACTGATCACTATAGCCTCTGCTATATATAGGTCAGATGCTGGGGGGATAAAAAGAAACGGATGGAGCCTTGAATTTAATGGCAAGACCCCAGACAAAAACAATCAGTGCCCTGCTACTTTATTAGTGAATCCCCATATTTTCAGATAATGTTGCCAATTTATCACAGGGAGAATGATCAAAAGCAGTAGCATTGCTTCTCTTTTCAAGTCTTATCACCACACAAAGCCTACTTTGGCTCAGGGACAGAGCTGTTGATATATTGGTCTGGACACCTGCTTTGAATACCACTTCCTTTGAGTGGCATTCTTGGCAGACCACACCTGAGGCGCGAGATTTTATAGCCAACAAACCAACAAAGGAACAACCTGTGCATAAGAGCTAAACCTTCTAAACTCTGTGGAATGAGAGAATTGAATCTTTGGTGCTCTCAGCTCTTTAACTATTTTATGAAATATTTCAATTAGCTTTCTTTCAGTGACATGACATACTTATTTTAATTTCCATCCTTTGCGTCATTTTCATTTTTCTCATTTATGACTCTCTCCCCTCTTCATCACCATCAAACGTCCCTTATTTTCCTCCTTCAGACATTAAACTGTCTCACAAATTCAACTGAATTATAGATTTTCAAGGGGGTGTGGTAGTGTGTTTGGCAGTGAGAAACATTTATAGCAGGAAATAAACAAGATGCCCACCAATTTGAAAAGAGGGGAGTTCCCCTGCTGTGCATTCAAATTGGTCCACGCAATATGACAGGCTACTGTCGAGCATGTCTGTCGGATTAGAAGGCCCAGAGACGCTGTTAATTTGTGCCCACTCATTCTCAGGATATCATCACTTTTTGTCCATGGCTTATCATCCTCTTCCTAAACCACTGCTGTCATCCAACAGTGCTATTAGGGGCTTCAAAACTTCTGTCAGTAAGCTCTGACCCTTAAGTCATTCCCCCGTTTGATGTCTTCTTTCTCCATCACTGTTGCTCTAAACAATCAGGAAAGGGATTTATCATTGGGATTATCCATATTGCTTGACAGCTAGAGAGGGTAATGTTGCAGCGTTTAATGTGAAACTGGCCATTTCATCAGCAAAGCAAGGGGAAGACCAAAATATATAGTGTTTTCAGTGATCAACATTGTGATTTTTTTTTTGTGGTTTGTTCTGCACTTTATTTCCAAACAAGTAAAATTCACCCAAAGAAAACATCAAAAAGCATTACTCACACAAAATCTCTTCAGTTCTGTAGAATAGTGCTGCACAAACAGAGAATCACCCCTCCTCCATGCAGCCTCTATTTTCCCCAGGATCACTGGACGCCAAACAGGCAAGAAAAATGACCAGCATGCTCTCTTTACTCCCCTGAGAAGTGAGTCCTACACACAAGGATGTGGCTATTACTTATCATCATCAAAAAGTGCTTGTTTGGTGATAATAAGGGCCTGGGATAGAAATCTCAGCTAAAGGGAGGGAGGGGACTACCTGAAGTAGCAACGGAGGAATCCTTCCTCTGCTTACCCAAGCATTTTCTGTCTCTGTAAAACGGAGGGCCAGCTCTAAGACCCGGCTTAGCCCAGAAATAGAGGAAGATAGGGGAAACTGTTATTAACCATGGTTAGAAGGAAGAAATAAGATAAAGAATAACAGACAACAACTTCAAATGTGCTTACTGTGCAAGAGACAATCATTGGGGAATACAGGAAAAGGCTATAATAAAGCATTAGGTTGTAGCATCTTGTTTTTATCTAATATTCTAGTGTCTGCAGTGGTAAACATGGAAGTAATATCACTTCAGAAGGAAAAGCTGCCAATTTGTGAGGCCCACCTTGAAGGACTACGAGCAAAATGCTTCTGAGCGAACAAGCTTTATTGTGTATTCTATCACTGTGTATTCTATCCCCACAGTATTCAACCTGAAGCGTGGTCACTTTGCTAATAGCAACATTCAGCCCAAAGGGAAAGTCATAGCAAAATAAATTTCCATCTACCTTGTTTTTTCCAGTAGGTCAGGACCGTACACCCAGGGGGAAAGCGGGACAGCTCACAATTCAACATGAAACATAACTCATGTCATGCTACGTGGGGAGAAAGTTCATGCAATACATAAATTTAGGGTCATATGTTACAGTTCCAGCAGGGGTCACACTCAATAATAGCCCAATTGCAATGCAGGGCTAGCAGGCCTTATCTGTAAAAGTTCTTTCTTGACAATGCAGTGCACCGCTACTCGTGTCGCTTTGCAAGCTATTCACGTTCCTTGTTTGTTTTATCTATCACCATTCAGCTATTTGGGTTTGACACTAGGTTCATGACCACTTCAATTCGCCTCCTGGTATCTGATGATTCCGTCTCTCACACTTCCCTAATGTATTCTGAAGGGAGAGGGGCTACGTGTTGGGGGAAAAAGCACATGTCCCGTCTGATTGCAAGGTCTTCTCTGATGAATCGTGCTGCAATGGACATCTTGGCTATATCAAAGGGTGCTTTCGGCTCGCTACTGTGATTAATCAGAAAGGGTCTTTATTGTTAACACAAAAGTCACTGCTGATCACTGGAAGACTCATGAAATCAAGTATTAATTTACTTTGTCTGTTGATGAGATGAGACCTCAGCATAATGGAATGATGTGGCAAGGTTTATTATGACAAGAAATGTCTTTGTTTTGCTTTGTCTGTTAATATCAGGGTAAATTAAAAGTGAAGGAGGGATGCTGGTGTGTAGCCAGAAAGACAAAAGTGTTCACCCTATGAAATACAGAATGGGAAAAGAGAAAGACAAAGACTCAAACATTCGTGTTGACAGAAATACCTGCCTTGCCACGAGCATTTCTCAGCGGTAAAGCTATACCTGTAGGACAGAAAGGAGAGAAAGGAAGAAAAATTGAGAGATTGAAATAAATATCTATTTAAAAATAGCCTCTCAGCATGGCAAGGAGAGATTTGAAGATATTATCCTCAAAGGCTGCTGTGAGTGAGGCCGGGAGAAGGGAAGGCTGTCTACAGTGAAATATGAAAGGCACATACTCCCTGACAGCCTATGGCTTTTCCTGATACTGCCAACACCAGCCCACTGGAGTGATCCATAGACTCTTTGTGGAGACTTGTGATATAAATGCTGAGGGCTAGATGTTGAAGATCCTCAGCTCGCTGCCACCGCACCCTCCCTCGTCATCCTTCGCCATTGCCTTGCCCGCCGCATGGGGGGAATTTGTTATGTTCTCTCTCGTTCGCCTGCCACGGAAATATCAGGACGGTAGACAGGGGGCAAGTCGACTGACTTGTCCTTGTCCCTTTTCAATTTGACAAGGCAAGCAGCCTTGGGGACTTTCCAGTCTATTTTCAAATTGACCATTTATAATCAGTTTTCTAAAGGAGAAAGAGAAGGGGTGGAGGAGTCAGGCTGGCCCTGTGTTGTTATGGAAGCTATAGAGCTGGGGGTTGGGAGATGATAATACAGCAGCGTGTTGTCAGATGTGTCAGCAGGTAAGATGAATGAAGAAAAGGGAGTGGGTGCATAAAAGGAAATACACAGTGGGGGAGTGACCTCTATTCAAAAAAGAAAAGCGGGGGGAAAAGAAGTAAATCTATATCCTGAAGCAAATAAACATATACAGCCTTTCTTTGAAATATGCATCACCTCTCCATGAACCTGAAATCAGAGGAAGAAGTTGTGCCGGCAGTGGCCAAAACCTCACAAGAAGAGGCATGCGTTGTCCATTTTTTGACACCAATGTGGCTGCATATATCAGCACCTGCAAGGTCAGGCCGACTCGGGCGTGGCAGCATGGTGAGGCCCCCAACCCAGGAGGCGTTACAGCATTCTGTCACACTGCTTGCTCCACCGACGCTACACGATGACATTTCCACAAGATGGCTCTTCTGAATTATGCGGCCCAGCGGAAGGGTAAGAAGGGAAAGGGAGGAAAAAAGCTCATTTTCTGGGTGTCTGCTTCTGACCTGAAACCGCCACTTGTTTTCATCAGTGCCTTTTTGCCGCTTATGCAAAATGGTGGGCAGGGTAATAGGGGAACAATCAAGTCGGCCTGCTGTTCGTGTTCTCCATGCCGCAGTCGCCTCTCTCTCTTTAGGGTGGAATGACACGGTGTCACCTCTACACTGGCCCCCATCCTCCCCAAATTAATCCCAATTTGGCCATCAAGCACGGGCCGTCGAAAGGGGCAGGCAGTAAGTACTTGACATTCTCAGGTGCATGAGTTTTGTTTATGTAGTAACGCTGAGCCAAGCCATTTCACTGTGGATGACAGCAGACCAGGTTTGCATACACCACTTGATTCTGGAGCGCTGCATGAGTGACTGCTCAGCAGCCCGTGGCCCTGTGGCATTTCAGCAGAGGACATTTCAGTAAAGATTGCCTCAGGTGTCAAGCGGCTTGGAAGGTGCGGACGGCAGCTGGAGGTCGTTTGTCCAGCGAATTGATTCCACCGTGACCCCATCACTCTGTCTAAGTATTGATCCATCCCCCAAGACCCCTTCACAATGCCCATGCCACACAGGGGAATTACAGCTCAGGCATCAATGTGGCCTACCCTTAAACAAAACAATGGCAAATTTTCAATAGGACGTCACTCATCACTTTATGAAATAGGCATTGCACTGGCCACTTACCTCTGAGGTCATTGCAACATTGCAGAGTCCATTTTGGTTATTGGGATTCAATGAATGTGGAGAGTGGGAGTTTATAAACATAAGAGCATAGTGAGTGAAAGGAATGACCGTAAGTCATTACAGGAGGGAGTTCAGGGTGTATGTGTGTTGACGTGGGGGTGTTGGCTCTCAAACATGGAATACCCTTTCCTAAATGCTTTCCTAGGCAGATCTCCCGGGCCTTTTAGCATGTCACCCAGGGCCATGAATCACCGTTACAGCACCTACATTTTTACCTGGGCATCTCTAAGGCTTTTTCATTAGAGTAAAAGGAACCCCAGACAGACGTCGACCGGAGTGTTGGGGGGTTGGCTGTGCTTGCGAAAAGGAGGGTCACAGATTTGGGTTGGGTGGGTTAATTACAATAACAATGGGGGCAGCCAAAAAAAAACATGCGCTATGGCACAGCTGAGCTGCTCTCATTTGTTTCAATAAGCTAAATTGATTCCTATGTCCTCTGGTGCCATTTGCATTGCATCCATTTAGCGCTTGCCTCTCATCCCACTCTCCTCCCACTCTCACCTCCTCCTCCCCCGCCATTCACTTCACGTGTGGAGGGCAAGACAACATCGACGGGGACGCATTGATCTTCTTGGACAGCAGATACATGAGCAGACATACTCACAGTTCCACATGTATTCATGTATTCCATGGATGTGCATATATGTATATGCATGCGCCCATGAAACACACACTAAAAGTGTTTCACATTCAGGGTTTCAATGATTTTTCTTGTCAAAATAATTACCTACTGAAAAACAAATTGCTGCATGTGTGCATAGACTAAAGGTTTAAACAGCAGGAGCTGAAAAAGGGCCAAAATATAGAAACACCCATCTGCATCTCCTTACCATCTCAACCAAAAGACTAAATATACAATGACCTAATGCCATTTCATACTACTATGGAAAAGTGAAGACACGGAGCAGGAGAGTCACATCTGATGGAATCGCAACAGTGATTAGTAATCATCAGCAACTTTAACACAGAGATCCCAGAAAAAAGGTAAGATGCTGATCCCACCCTTTTGTTACCACTGACTAATTACTACAGCCAAGCTAACTTCTCCAGAGTCTTTCACCATTCCACAAGTGTTAGCATTGATAGAATGCTTCGCCCAAAGTGACAACAGCTTGCGGATCTCTGATGTCTCCAGTTCGGTATCTTTCTGGTCGCGTTGATATGTTTGTTTACTGTACATGGCCTGCAGGTGACCAAATGGGACAAAATGGTCCAACCGTTTTGTTTACACAGACGTCATTCTGGAATAAAGGTGAAATATTCCCACAACAGAAGTGCTGTGTAAAAGGGTCTATACTTGGTTGTCAAGCTTGCATTTCACCCCTTATCTCTCTGAAAACACCTGAGCATCCAAAATCAGAAAAGGTGCAGGTTTGTTTCCTCTTACACCATATGGATTACAATTTGCGAAATAGTAATGGTGCAATTTTTGCCCAATGTTGCGAGAATCTCACACTGAAGCTCAAAGTGGCGGCTGTCGAATCAAGCCAGCTGGTTAGAAGTCCTATGCACATTTCTTATTTCAACATTCATTTATTTACTGACTCTTATATCTAGGTTTATTATATCAAGGTTTTAAAATATTTTTTTCAGAATCTCTTTGTGATTTGGTATTGAACAGGTCACACTGGAAAATGAGATCTCCATCTCAGTGTGTTTTTACCTGCTCATTCATTCATTCATTCATTCATTCATTTTCTATACCCGCTTTATCCTCACTAGGGTCACGGGGGTCACATGGAGCCTATCCCAGCTAGGTACTTAAGGATGAAGGCGGGGTACACCCTGGACAAGTCGCCAGTTCATCACAGGGCTGACAAAGGCTAATTAAATGTATAAAAAAGAATGTATATGCATTCTGAGTACAAATTTCTATTCTCCTGATACTATAAATACATTATTCTTATTCTGATCTACTACTGTAAATTATTCTAAAATCCAACATGTTATATTTTGATCATTGAATTGGTTGGCCTGTCCATTGAAACAAACTATTGTGATGCTATGAATAGGATTTACAACTTTTATCTTTGAGTTTAATTTTTCCTGCAAAACCATCTTTAAATTTGTAACATTTGTCAAATCAGTTCTTTTAAAATTTACATTTGCACATTGCAGCCATTTGATCCACACTGCTCCACAGAACGTTGGACAATCTTCATGGTGTATCAGCAGCTCAGTGCAGGAGAGTGCATTCACTTGCATAACAAACTTCCTGCCTTGCTTTTTCACCACATTAGGCTTGCTCAGGCCCACACTCTCTCACGCAGTGGTAGACTTTTCCACTGGCTGCTCCAAACACCCTGAAAAAGTCTCTGGTTTTATGACTAATTCATTTTGACAGACTTTAAATTCTGTACTTCAGAAAACCGAATAGGACCATTGTTGTATTTTCTTGTTATAATCCGTATTAGAGAGTGTTCTGTATCATGCTACTGTTTGACCGATTCAAATTGAAGGTTCAGCGTGTAACATTTAATGCTGCATATGACGTTCATAACCAATTTTTCATCAAAACTGTAAAACCAATCTTCGCCCAAGTATCACAAATCCGGAAGTCTTTCCATGATTATGCACCTGAATCTTTACCCTCAGGGTGAACCATTTTGTTTTTTGTTTTTTTTTATTGAGTTTTTATTGACATTCAGAAACACACATTCAACACTTACAGATCATGTCAACATTCTTATCGAATTTGTTGCCTGTCCTAAATATCTGGAATTTTTTTTCATTTATAGTTCAGTTTTCTCTTATATCACAGTCATTAATTTATGAAAATAAAATCAGGTCTTTTAGGCATAACATATTTGACCCATTTTTCCCAGTATGAGGTAAACTTCCCTAATTTATAGTTAACAAAAGCCGTTATTTTCTCCATTTTAGAAATATCCATTGTAATGTCCATCCATATATCGAAGGTTGGAACCTCCTGTGATAACCATTTCCTCGTTTTACAGGATAATTATTAAATGTTTGTCCCTTTTCAGCCATTTCTGAAGTATATGTCCAAGCATCATAGTCTTACTCTCAAAGGGTATTTCATATACAAAAAAAATAGGGTGAACCATTTTGAAGCGTACTCATAAACACTGTATGTGTTTACAAACAGAACCAGTAGGTCACTCGGGCATTTTTGGAAATTTGTCACAACGTGCTTTGTCGGAAGCAGAGCCCCACGCAGCCACAGTAGTAACAACAAACCTGTCGACCAAGTCAAAGTGAGTGCATGGAACCCTGCTTCCCTAATTTCTGTCAAATTTCTGTTTGCTTATGGTGGAGTAGTCTTTGACATGGTTCACCGTGGGGGAAGAGAATCAGGCGCGTAACCACAGAAAGACTAACGGATTCATGATGCTTAGGCTATGACTCGGGTTTTACAGATTGAATGAAAAATTGGTGACGAATATCACACGCGGCTTTAAGGACTTCTAATGGGGATGTTGTAGATTGTAACCCATCCATCCATCCTCTTCAGTGTGGACCCTCAAAACATGTAAAGGTCTTTGTTAGAACCAGTGTTTTTGTTGTTGTCCACTCTGGGCCCTTTAGTTAAGAAGGAATCAATTAGAAAGAATCTATTCTGAGTTACTGTTGGAAAATGACAGTGTAGCATTGCTGACTTTGTGAAAGCTGGCCTATTCCTTATGTTTGTATAAACAACATTTTCTACATTCATATGTAAATAACATTATAGCCATCCATGGCATACATTAAACAAATAGGGAGAAATCAAAGGGAACCGTTTTCTTTCTTTCTTTCTTTTCTAAAGGTGTGTGGGATGTGTCTTGGGATCACTCACAAACACTTCAACTTCATATTTTCATCGTTTTTATAATTTCAGTTTTAACTGATGCTATACTTTTAATCAGTGGCGGCTCCTGACAAATTCCTCAGGGGGGACAAAAGTTGTAATGATGGCTACGTTGACCCATTCAGTTAAATAAAAGTCAGATAGCCAGCTTTATGGTGTCAGAACATACATACATCATCATATATTTGGCTGGCAATATGCAATGAATACAAATACTTCCAATTCAACATTTTCCATTCGTACCAGCTCCGGGAAAATCTGTGATTGTATGTTTTCCCCGGTTTTGTGGACACCTGCTTGATTTTTAAATTTGGTCTGGGTGGTCCCAATTCTTTAAATGCCATTTTTTCCGCGTTGCTACGGCAACTGAATGGTAATTCCCGCAGTGAGATGATGGAGTTGCAGTTGCCGGCAATGATTATTTGGCGCAAATTGGCGGTCTCCGAGTCCGCGCGCACTAATCGTCTGATCACGCATCAGTGCATATGACACAATCACATTGGGGCAAGCCCTCCCAGAGCCCATAGAAACGCATTGTAGCGTCCAGGTTTTGAAAAAAAAGATTCACATCATGCAAGTCTATGAGAGAGCCTGGGGCGATTTTCAATATGACAGAAATCGCCCCAAGGGGGCGTGGCTACTGATTTGACAGTGACATACATCCATGCTGATTGTTGCAGCCATATTCAGGCTGCTGATTAGACTACTATTAAGACTGAGACTGGCAAAATATATTATTTTCTCTCTTTCTCCCCCCGGAGGACGGTGCACTATCGCCCTCAACTGTTCCGGCCACCATTTCTCCTTTTTTTCAGTCACATCTAAAGTCACTATTCTGGAATTTGGTATTTATATTTACATACACCTTGCGGTACAACCTGGGCACATCATAAGGTGTTTGTTAGCTATCTATGGCAGTATTTCCCAACCGGTGTGCCGTGGCACATTAGTGTGCCGTGAGAAGTCATCAGGTGTGCCTGCAGTGTGATATAGACCCATAAAACTGCACATATCAATTATTCACACTATAGCAACAGTCTCCTGCTTCCCTTTGCAAAAAAATAAAAGTGAACTGGCCCTGATGCAGTGTGTTCTGTTGATAAAGCCCCCTCAGTACTGATTCACGGATAGGCAGGTTACCTACGAACCCTGGGTATCAGTTTGGGGCAGGAGGGATCTGCCTCCCATACTATTATACAACAGACCTCAATCCGGGGGTCAGTCTGAGGGAACGCTGGTGCACTCCTCTGAGATTTCTTGTTCCAAACGCTTGGCAACAATGTCACCTGTGCACCCCTGGGATGTCCCCACTGCAACACCCCACCCCGACAAACTAGAGAAACTCAGAGCTGTTGAAGAAGAATAGCATAGCTTTGTGTTCAACTAAACAGGCCCAGGTTTCACACCAAGTAAAGTGAGACGAGATTTGCATTACATTTCAATAAATATACTTTTTCTGACATTTTTGGTTGGTAGTGTGCCTTGTGAATTTTGTAATGTCAAATATGTGCCGTGGTTCAAAAAAGGTTGGCAAACACTGATCTATGGCATCCAACCAAACAGATCTAACCTTAGACTCCAGCTTTCTTCTCAGTCTGATACTTTCCATGCAACAACTGATCCATCTCACCTACTCTGTCGTCCTTGCTTGGTTGCTATGTCCAATAGCCCCTGTATTGCTCACAGGCATGGCCAGTGAATGCAGCACTGCCGACTGGCCTATAACGTAGCCCACAGTCAGGGTGGTATCCATCTCTGCTACCTCACTGCCTGCCATGGACCCCCCCCCCCCCCACACACCCACCCACCCACCCACCCCTCACACACACACACACACACACACACACACACACACACACACACACTCCCACTCCCATCATCAGTCACCGTCTGGGCAGATAGCAGCGGCCGTCAGACAGATGAGTGAAGACTGGGCCTGTTACCTGAGTGCCTGCATGACAATAGGCCCGTGAGCTGAGATAGAGACAAAAGCTACCCCACACACACACACACACACACACACACACACACACACACACACAAACGACAGCAGCTGATTTTATTGTCTCCTGTACAATTAGCTGTCAGCCAGTACCATGTTAAAGATGTGCTATACATTGCACCCAACATAGTAACACATAATTAAATACTGCCATCACCACTACACATTTCACACACTATAATTACAGCAATATTTTGACAACAGATTTGATCAGACGTCCAGAACAGCTAAAATTCTAACTATTTTATATTGCACACATGAAAAGAAGATCTTGCCACTGGGATCGGATTGTCACGCATTGATTTGACATATAGCCATTACCATTTTGGGCATCTGGAGCCAGAAGTGACCATTTTTGGATAAGAAAATACAATGGGAAAAGAATGAGGGGTAATACTGTAAAACCTTATCATGATAAAACTACCACTAACTGACTGAAAACAACCACACTGTTAAATGCCACCCAGTAATTTAAGCTGCTAAATAAATGTTAACACATACAGCTGTATTTGTTAACAGAAATGTCAACTTCCTACACAGCCTGACCCAAAAAAAAAACAACTTTCAACTGAGTTTAACTAAGCAGATGGATAAGCCTTCCGTTTTAATTACTGCAGTGATTCATGTGTTTCAGCTGCAACAGGTTATTTAACCCTACCTGATGCATTGAGCAGCTTCTCATTTGTTAAACATCTATCAGTCTGACAGGGCATAAAGGATGGACTGTGTTTGGATGGAACAAGGTCATGTGGTCTGAGTCCAGACTGACCCTGTTCTAGAGTGACAGGCACATTAGGGAGAGAAGAGAGGTAGATGAAGTGATTACCCATCATGCCTATTTCCTACAGTGGGGGCAGTGTTATGATCGGACATTGCATCAGTTAATGAGGTCTAGATTCAGCAATGTTATGAGTCTAATACATGGAATCGGTTAAATACTCACACATCCTATAATATCTGTGTTTTGTTTTTATTATTATTATTATTATTCCATGATTGCAGAAGAATACACCAGGATGACAATGCCGGGATTCATCAGGCTTGTGAGAGTGGTTCAGAGAGCATGAGACATCATTTTCACACATGGACTGGCCACCACAGAGTTAAATGCCTGAGCATTGCTTAGCATGAAATAACACAGTGCATCCTGTAATCAAACCTGGTGGCCCAACACTGGAAAAAATCTAAATCTAACCAAGTGTATTTTTTCTCATTTCTAGTCAAAACATCTCATCACACTTGAAATAAGACATAATCTCCTAAATTCAATTCCAACACCAGTCACTGGTGGGGCCTTTCTGTGTGGAGTTTGCATGTTCTCCTCGTGTCTGCGTAGGTTTTCTCCGTGTACTCCGGCTTCCTCCCACCATCCAAAGACATGCACTGATAGGTTAATGGGCTAATCTAAATTGCCCATAGGTGTG
>JAQQZY010000011.1:15392019-15402622 GCA_030068375.1 Ostorhinchus rueppellii
GCCTATCATCTTGGAAACTGTAGGCCTATTAAATAAAGACTTACTTCCACAGCAGACATTCTGTTGTCATATTACGAGTTTTTGGACTACAGTTTTTGTAACGCCTTCTTAAAAAAAAAACATCTCCCCATGCGCTGTGTACCCCCTACAGTACCTCCGCGTACCCCTAGGGGTACACGTACCCCCAGTTGGGAAACATTGGTCTAAAGTAGTAGATTTTTTTTGCATGTATGAAATGGGGGCCTTGTGTGAAGTCTTTCCCAAGTGTTCAATATACCAATACACACCAGTGGCGTAACAATGCTTTTAGCAAGGTGTATGTAAACTTCTGCCCTTTACTGGATGTCCGGTGTTGTTGTCAAAAACCATCTCCAGTTAGAATCTTCCAGTGCATTAGCCGGAGCTATCCATCACTCCACAAGTGAAGTGGAGAAGCTGGAGTTCTGTAAAGCACACTTTGGCCTGATGCCAGTAGAACATCCAGGTCATAGAAAATGAGTAGGCCTCCATGCAGCACTTAGCCTGAGTTAAGGATATCAGTGTATGATAGATGACCGGAGACGGTACCAGAAAAGGCTAATTATAGGTATAGCCCCAAGGGTTGTTTTGTTTGTCTGCCTGGTGACATACTCCCTGCATTCAGCTCAGTATTCTGAAAATGGCAGTCATTCACTTTCCAACAAGTAATAGGTAACGTTATTGCTTTTTCTACAGTAATACTATTTTATAACCAAATCTTTTAAACCTCTGTGCTTTGTTTCTTAGAGCCTTACAAGGCAGTAAAGGGAAATGAGCAGATGGGTATTTTTTTTGTTTGTTTTGTTATCGCAGTGTATGTTTTCTGTCAGTGTGACTCTTACTTTAGAGACTGGAATGTCACTATCCTTGTTTCCTTACTCCAGATTTCTCAAGAAAATGGCTTGGGGCCCGTACATATGGGGCCATGGGTGATTTATCACTCCGGAATGGATTCATGCAGATAAAATAACCAGACCATTAATGGCTGTGCTTTTACTCAAGGCTACGATAACACATGACTGCATTGATATGGAATTCTAAGGGCATGTTTTCCCTGTCATTCTCTCTGGGCTGGTTAAAAAGACTGGAAATCTAGAAGGTAGATGAGAACCTGTTTGCCTGATATAGCCTCCTGGTATCAGCCCTGAATGAAATGTATACCACCACAACCTTTAAAGACCCTGCTTTTTGTTTTTTTTCCCTCCTGTTAGGTAAAAAATCTATAACTTAGTTTTCCCCAAAACAAATCATCTAGCATCTACTGCAAATTTTGACTGTGTATTTTGTATTCTGGAGTTTTCTCGACGTGTGGTCATAATTTGAGGTGGTGAGTTGTGTAAAATTGTACTTTCCTTGGGTTTACTCTTGTATTAATAACACATTCATCTGCCCCTGGATCTGCAAGAAAACTTGTAAACTGTCGAATTGGGTCAGATGTTAGTATTACAACTCAAACCTACAGGAGGCAAGAAGCTGTGTACTGAATATGAATGGAAAAAGTAAGCTTTGATCCCTCTACACCAAGAAAGCCTTTAAGGCACTTGTATGCTTTGTCTGTGAAGGGCCAGTCGATTTGGTCGTAAACTCTCCCCTGCCTTGTCATAGCATCAATCCACAAGCAAGTTTACCTCCAAAAGCAGCTCCCATTGTGTCCCACAGACCCCACCCCACTCTCTCAACCAGTGAAGCGAGGTTGCTCGATGGCTTGCCTGCTTTGTCATTGTAATGAGGCCAAGCCAAGGCCAGAGGTGTCAGCAGTACGTTTCTCACAGTGTTAGTTTGTCTGCATGTTGAAGCCTCTCCCTCCCCAAAATGTTTCTGCACCCCACCCCCCCACCTTCAATCTCTGTCCCCTTCTTTTCTCCTCAAACTCCCGAAGTGGATAAAAATTCAACACAAGTGTATTTGAGGGGCTCGTCCCCGCCTCCTCCTCCTCCTCCTCCTCCTCCTCCTCCTCCTCCTCCTCCTCCTCTTGCTTTCACAGCTTTCTTTTTTTTGGTCCACAAAGAAGACTGCCCTCATTTGGACTCTTTATATGCAGTCATGAAGACTGAGACAGCAGCTGGCTGTGAGTGCCAGAGAGGGCTAGAGAATCGATTACGCCTATCCAGCACTCTGCATGAAATTGCAAAGTAACTGTGGAGACCGCTGTGTTTTGTCAGGGGCCAAAGGTGTCCCTGCTTGGAAATAAGCCACACAGAATCCCCATTATCACTACTCTCCTCATAGAAATGGGAGCCAAGCTAGGCAACTGTCACATGCTAATTCCTCACTAAATCCACTGCTGTGGAGGAATGCTTATTGTGGAAAACAGAGGACAGATAACGACTGCAGTGACTGTTTTGTGAGGAATGTTGTCTGCTGAGGTAGTCAATACACAGAAGTCATATTTTAGATGGTGCAGTCATTCATAGAGTCTCTGGTGAACTTAATTTGTACGGGTAAAAAATAGCAGTTGAGCAGGAGAATGTTTTATCCATCATTCTTTGTACCCTGAGGCAACTTTAACACCATTAGTTTGATTCTCCTCAATAGGAATGTCAATGAAATGCCAGTGACCCAGCATGTATAATCCTCTGCCAGCAGATACTTCCATCTTTAAATCTGCAACAAAAACGGGCAGCATGAGTTCACATCAGGTGTTTCTTCAATATAACATAAGGAAAATTGGAAAACTCTATTCAAAATAATGGCAGCAGCTGCAGAACTTGCCTTTCTGGTTTGGGACTAGTTCAAGAAGAGCCCTGGAACATACTTGGAGCTTTCAAGCCAGCTTTTTCAATACAAGTACATCCACAGACCCGGGCATTTTTGTTTCTGCAGTTACATTTAAAAGGTGCCAGATCATGTGTGGCCAGCGGCTGTTGGATTCTGAAATGCAGTTATGGATGATAAACCGTGAACTGGTTCTCTTCTCAAACTCTACAGTTCATCCACAAGTAGTCCAACAGGGGAGAAGTGGATTGTTCTTTTTTGCCATGAGCGGTAGTGGTTACTCGGTAGAGATTTTGCAGGCTTTCCTGTGTGGCTGATATCTGAATTGTAAGGACAGCCTGTGAGGCAGGATTTAAGAAATAAGTTGTGATTTACCCAAGGAGAGAGGGATTTTATGATTTCACTCCTACTGTAAAAATTAATACAAGACAAATTGGGGGAAAAAAGTGTGTTTTTAAGAAGTGATGTTTAAGAGGTTACTGAATCTGCTCGTGTCTCTTAAGGCAAGGTCATTCCAGAATCAAAGTGGCAACGATGATACTGATAAAACATTGTGTCTTGCCAATTTTTTTTTTTTTTTTTTAAGATTGTCGACTCCTCAGACCGAGTCGGCGTATTAAGGATTTTTTTTTTTAGCAGTTGTTCATGCACTGTACTGCTGCAGGTCACACTGACGCTCAAGTTGTTATTTATATGTATGTCACGTTAGAGAGAAATAGACCCGTGAAGTAATTATGTTCAATCAGCAGAACCATATATTAGTCTACACACCCCTACTGGTTTGTGGATGTTTTATTAATGCTCTTTGAAGTTATCGTGTGGAGATTAGAAACAGGAGACGGATGACATAATATGACGCAATCTCCCGTAATGAGAGATTACAGCATCTGTAAAATCAGTCATGATATTAAACTGTCGAATCGCTCACCACGAACAGAGCTAATTAATGTAATTTTGGGGTTGAAATATTAAAATGTCATTTAAATTCTGCAAAGGATATTTGTTTATTTGTTTTTGTCTGGAATTTCTTGGAGGGAATATGTCAAAATATGAGAATAACTGGAAAAGTATTCTGTGGCTTGTTGTTGAAACTAATTATGTGGCTTGCACATCTGACCAGTGAGTCCTGCTGCAGCTCAAGAGCTTTTCTGGTGACTCATCAGTCACTTACATCTCCGGAGAATTGTCTGGTTATGTTTGTCTCCTGCTTTCCTTCAACTGTATCAACTATATCTCAACGTTCTCATGGACAAAATGGCCTAGACTCTTTCTGTGTGTGTGTGTGTGTGTGTGTGTGTGTGTGTGTGTGTGCACTCCTAATAACTACTCTAAACCACTCATTGGTTATCTTTTAAGGATTGTTTCTCTTGCCATGCCGTCTCATTTTTCTGTCATCACAAGCCAGTTTTGCAAGCTCACATCAAAAGTCTTAACAAGCAATAGATTTTTTTGTCTTTGACTTATCTGTGGCCACCTACCCACCTTCAGCTGACAGCTCCTCGACATCAAACGGGCAGAGTTACCCAGAGGCCCTTTGTGTGGGTTCAGGTGGCGAGTAGAAAGCCTCTTGAACCTCAGCTGTAATGAGTGACTAGGCAGTGCCAGTGCAGGTGAGCACCACAGGAATTTTGCAACCACAAGCCTTTGAACCTCCAGGGAGGGACAGCTCTGTGTGGGGGTGTGAGAGCAAGAACGCTACTTTCTGGGTCAACCCTGTCAATGTCTGTGTAGCAATCACTCAAGTGTGTTCTGTTCTTTGTCGATTTAAAAAAAAAAAAAAAAAAATGAAGACAACTGAGCTTGCCCCTTGCAGCACTTTAAAGGAAGGGAATACAAGTCTTATAGTATTTTATTGCTGTGTGGATGTCTTTTAAAGTGTAAGATTCAAGCATAGTTGTACGCTCATGTGAAATTTGTATTGAATTCTGTGTTCTGCTCAGAGCTGGTCATTTGTTGTTTGCTCACTCGGAATTGTTGCTCCTGTTGCCGCTGTGCAGTGTTGATCTTTAAGCCTTGAGTACAATACTTTACATTTCCATCTCTGACATTTTAGAGGAATAGAAGAGAGATACTGAAGAACTCAAACAAGGATAAATTCTTCCAGAGAAACTTGTGAGTGTACAGGATGTTATCATGGATATAGGCAACTGAAACCGCTTTAACAAGCATCAACAAACAGCTAGCTCCCGGCACTCTACAGGCCCCAGCACAAACCTCACATAAGCACGCAAGCATGTGTGAGTCTTATATTACATTATTAACTCCACACTTCCTGAGCTCTGTAACTGTGCAGGGATGTAGATAGGTCTGTTACCACCCACTGTCACTGGAATATGGCTGAAAATATGGGTAGACGTTCTTGAACAGTGTTGACCACAGGATGTTGCAACTGTGCATTTGCCAAATAGTGCTGAGAAAAGTCTGCATGAGTAAGTGAGTCACAGTATTAAATTGACTTAATCCGTTGAAAACAAAATGGGACATGTAAAGGATGGCGTCTTTGTTAAAAGTTACCAATGTCAAGGTGGAGTTGGAGCTTGGAGGCAGTTGTTCCACATCGCAAGGGAGAAACATAACTTAAGACATAACTCGCATATAGTGGAAGAAAAGAGAGAACCGCAAATCCGACTTTAATGAAGCTTTAGGGTTTAGTGTATACTATAGCATGGTAAATTAAAACTTGAAAATGTGTATGTAGGCTAAAATATACTTAAGTCAAAGTTGCAGAGCAGCTCAAATATTTAACTCGGTTTATTCAGAAAAACTACATTATTGAGCTCCTCTGGATGAAAATAAAAGGGAAAAGGCAAACAGCTGTTCTGCAAAGGGTTTATTAAATTTATGCAAAGACGCAAACCAAGCAGAAAGCATTCAGTCTTATTTTGGTACTTTATTAACAGCTCATGACCTAAACTTGTCTTCTTTTCTTTTGACAGGGACCTGCGGAGTAACATGATCAGTCGTATTGAACCCGGAGCTTTCCTTGGTTTGCCATCACTCAAAAGACTGTAAGTAGCGTGGAGGCTTCTGCAGCTTAACTGGCTCTTTAATATGGTTCCTGCAAATGTCTGTATATTCTACATTCACACAGAAATCCTCCTCTTGGGATTGTACCAAAATATTCTATATGCATTCAGATTTAAATTCCATGTTTTTACCACACAAGCATGGAGTGCCTTCTGTAATTATTGCAAGCATAATGGTTTGTGAAAAGTGGAAATGAAAGGTTTTTTGTTCTGTTTGACTTCTGTTGAACTTTTGATGATTTGTCATTTTTGAAATTTGGTTAAATCCATTTTGTTTCAAAAACAATGAGTTTCATCACAAAATATTTGTAGCTCTTTGTTGGTTTTATATGCAATAGACATTTGTTTTTACAGTTTTTCCCCAGTGACTAGTTGACCACTTTCAGTACATGTCTAGGATTGCAAATATTGTGTGTAAAGCAGCTGTTGTGTGTATCTATATCTGCAGCGTGCTATGTAGGTCTAGAGTGTATCCGATGTCCATAAGGGAGTATGGACTTGGTCCAGACTATTCCTACAGCCTTGTTTTCTCTGGCTTCGTGCCACAGACCACTGCAGACAGCATGAAGTCTTATGTACTTTCACACACTACCAAAAAACGAGGGGAATATAGAGTACAGACCTGTCTGTGTGCAGAGTCTGAATATATGTGTGAGGATAATTTCCAAATGCAGGGAATACATGAAACCAAGCATGAATAGTGAAATATGCGGTGTGCTTGTGGGAGGTCAGAGACTGTAAACATAAGCATATATGCTTGTGTGTGCGTGTGAGAGAGAGAGCAGGAACACAGCATGAATTGGAATCATCCGACAGTACCCAGCCACTGCCAACACAAACTTGAGCTTGGCTGCTGCTGTGGAGCAATAAGAGTGAGACAGGAAGGCAGTCAACTCCTTGGCTCAAACCCTGCCACATTTCCCCCTCCTCTTGTTGCATATTCATGCCACACTCAAGCCTGCCTACATGTCTCCTGCATCTGAAACCTTTAGCCCACACACAAAATGCTCATAGATATAGTCATAAAGGATTCCCTTGTCACCGCAGAGTGATCCGAGGCCGCATGTGGAAAAGCTTGTAGCAGAGTTTTGGTTTGGCCACGCTTTAATTTGCTTCATGTCTTCGTTAATTTCAAAGGGTAGTTGTCAGTCATCAACCATGATGTGGAGGAAGCAGTGAAAAGAGAAGATCCAAGGAGACAATAAGGCAGTGATTCTGCTGGCGAATATAAACACAGAAGCTACATCAAGAGTTTCATTATCATGCACAGAATACTCTGGGTTTAGCCCTTATTTTAAAAAAGTAAACGCTACTAAGCTGTTTACATAGTTAATGAAACTGAATATTCCCCTAAAAGTCCTGTTTATATGCAGCCCTGCAGACCCAAATTAACAGTGTTCTATCTTGCTGTTTATCATGTCAGAATCTGGGAATGTGGCTGTTGCTGTTGGGTAAGTTTGGCTCATTTGTGTGGCAACATTTGTTCAGTTTTGATGAAAAAACCCCAACCCCAGCTTTTTGTTTGCTTCGTGAAAAGTTTAGGGGTGTAGTCATTGCACATAATTTGGGCTGAGCCAGAGGGAAAAAAAATTCTGTCACAGTAATTATTTTCATATCAGACGATATCAATATGTATCATGATAGAAATCAAATCACTATTAATTGTCAAGCTTAAATTTTCCATTACTTGTAAATTAGTTGTGAAGACATCAGAGAAAGAGAGAAAGAAATGCATATATTACAGTCCTTATGAAGAACTCCCTGCACTCCTTGAATCACCCCCCCCACGAAGTCATGCGTACTTCAGTGCCATAACTAGCATAAACTGAAAGTGAAACAACATGCTTTGGTTATCCAACTCCCTGCTTTTATTCCTCTGTTGTACACTGGAACCGTAACAGTTCGCACCCTACTTTTCAGTAACCCGGTCACCTGAGTTCTCGGTCATATTTTCTCCTGAGGGAACACTCAATACCTCCTGCTGAAGCCCAAACATTAGCATGTGTGCTGCAGGTGGCTCTTAAGCCAGACATTTGTCGAGCATGATTGGTTCAATGTGGCCCTACTTAATTATGAATAGCTGTTTTGTCAAAACGTGGATGAATTAATTCTATTGAAATTGTATCAAGCATGTTTCATATTTCTATCAAGGAAATGTTATATCTCAATATATGTAGTTATTGTTTTATCGCCCAGCCCTACGCATAACCAAAGTCTTGTTCATATCCAGCTCTCTCATAGTATTTAAAACTTGGGATATTTCAATTTTCCATCAGAAAAAGTAGGTTTTGCGCTTCTTTTCCAGCTCGAAAAAGTGTATGATGGTGGTTTGCATATCGTGCACAGAGCGAACCATAAAGAAACCATAAAGTATCACAGCCTGCCATAAAAAATCCAACTGGGGACACATTTTCCAAATACACTGTACAAATGCTCTTAAAACCTGAATACTACCAGCACAGGTCTAATTTGGAACATCCAAATGGAATATACTGTTTATGAGAGCCGTATCAAGTATAAATGGAGCATGAGTGTATGTAAACATAAAGACTGAGCCAGTGATGGATCCTGGGAATGTAAACACACAAGCTCCGCATCAAGAGTTGTCAGCTACCAACATAAGCTCTTTTAATTTTTTTTCCTATCATGTTCCTATTAGGTTTTCCTATTGACACTGAAGTGTTTCCATATTCATCTTTGACAGGGGCGGGTGGGGTTCAAGCCGTCCCTTACCCCCTCTTCCCTCCTCTCACCTCTTTACTCTACATTCCACCAACAGCTGAACAGTTCCCTGCATGAGCCTAATCACATCAGGCTATTTTTGCTCCTGCTCCTCATATCATTGACGACAACTGAAGCACTGCCCTCAAACAGTCCTCGGCGCTGTTAATTTGCGGCATGCCTGTGGCAGAAAGGCGTGTTTGAGAGTGGTCTTTGGTTATGAATACTAGTCCAACAAGCGTACGAGGGTAAAGCAGATGAAGAGGAAAGACTTAAGTCACTGGAAATACAAGACAAATCGGTGATATGGGGATTCATTTGGATTGTTTTTAATAAATTATATTAGCACAGTGTCTAGCAGGAAAGTGAATTAAAGTGCCTTAGCTTTTTATTCCCTTGATGTGCAATCACTGTAACTGTACTATTTGATTTCAGGCGATAAAGTGAGATGAAAGTTTGCCTTAAGCGAAGGAAGCCCCCCCCTCTCTGCTCCCCTCTCCTCATCTGTGTTATCCTTCCCCTGACACACAATGCTCGCGCAAATTGGCAAGACAGCAAAAGGCGGGTTTCTCTTCTCTTCCGAGTGGAACTAATAACCTCACACAGTAAATTCCCCCAGCTGGTACCTTAAGGACCAACACCAATAATTACATAAATGCTCGGATGTTAGCATATGCCTGACAGACATTTTCCAGGTATCATTTGGTGTCAGTATCTTATTCCTAAAGCACCGCAGGATACAGTTTAGCTGCTGGGTTGAGGTAATGATCTGTCATTTCGCTCTGGCTCTTGTTTCTTTAGTTGGCACTTTTCAGAGATTAGATCATTCTCAAGAGTATGAATTACAGCTGTTGCCGGGATGTTCTGGCTATTTGGAAATGGGCAGCATGTAACGGGGGGGCACTGGTTTTGGAAATGTGTCTTTTAATAAGTAAACACCATGATGTAGAATAACACTGGGTCGTGAGTTGTTTTTTTATTTTTTTTATTTTAGATTTCTTTAAATTTTTCAAGTGTGCAGATTCTGGGGTTTTCATCTTGTGCCACTGGGTACTTGTTTACTTTAGTGTCAGATTTAGTTTTAAGGCATCATGAGTAAAAATTTATAGCTGAAAAACTAGATGAAAGAAAGCACTACCTCAAATAGGTTTTTACAGAAGCATAATGTGCAAGAGACAGACCCAGTATTATTGTTCCACCCACAGCAGATCTTATTAATAGTCTGCAATGATGGCAAATGAAGTTGCAGAAATAAAGCTGTTTCCACAACCCCAAAAACAGGTTGAAATAAAGACGCGAGCCTAAAAGAGCAACATGAAAATAGTTAGTTTGGGTTTTGTTAGTAAGAAATGCAGAATATATTCTGATCCTGAATCAGTTCCATGTCAGAGATGAAAAAAAAATCCAAAACATGAGGTTAAAATTCCTCTCGAGGTGCAAATTGTGGTGGAAAATGAAACCGAATCTTCGCATTGTATCACAGATTGTGTTTTTGAAGGTTTTCAAACAGAATTTTAACACTACTTTTATTCCCCCACATTATATGCTTGGCTATCGTGCCTGTCCATCTGCCTGTTATGATTTTGTTTCTGTATCATAACTGGAAGCTAATTGTGTTTTTCCACCACACTGGCTGTGACTTATCAGCTGAAGTGATTCCTGTTATTGGTCTCTCTGATGTCCATCTGTTTTACCATAGATAAAACCCCATTTCGTGTCTGTGTTTGTTCTTTCTCTTCATTCTTCTTTCGTCTCTCCTCTATCCACTAACCCCAGTCGGTCAAGGCAGATAGCCTGGAGTGGGTTCTGTCCAAGGTTTTTCCTTCTATAGAATAGGATTTTCTTTCCCACTGTTGCCTTGGGCTTGCTTCTGGAGGACGTAGGTTTCTTCTCTGTATAGTTTTATAAAGCATTGGTCTTAATTTGTGAGGTGCCTTAAATTAATCGTGTATTATGTTTGGTGCCATAAAAATAAAACTGAAGTAAATAGATTGCATTTTCTGAAACTACTCCTGTTATAAGCAGGCTAATTCCATAAAACTAAATCAACATCACTAACAAGTATCAATTTTGTAGGGCCTCAGGTATATGCATTATTTTTGACTTACTGGTCACTTGGTGGA
>JAQQZY010000011.1:15402722-15423205 GCA_030068375.1 Ostorhinchus rueppellii
TATATATATAATGGAGTTATGCATTTTAAAATGTTCCCTGTGGTTTACATGAACCGTAAGTGCTCTATGCTTGGCCCTAAGTTCTTAATTAATTAATTCAGCTCCACAGATCCATCTTAAACCCTATTTCTGCGTAATGACATAGAAAGGTCCTTTTGAGTGATGGTCCTTTAATGCACATGAGCCATTTCAGGCCCCACCCCCTCCAGGTTGTTGGCTGTGCTGCTCTGTCCCATTCAACTAACACTGAACATTTTCGGTCATCGGCTCAAAGTTTGGACCTATTTTCAATTTGGACTACAACTGCTGCTGCTGATAAACAGTTATGTCCTACTCAGAGAAATGTTTGTGATGTAACTAGTTATAAATTTAACAAATAAAGTAGGAATTAAAACTGGTTGTAGAAATACATTCAATTTTTTCTAAAATGAATATAAAGATAGCTTTGCAGCACCCGGAGGGTTCAAATTCAAACTTTTTGAGCTATTAGGGTCTAAATAACCAAATAAAGATACCAAAGACTGAAAAAAAGTAGGTTTCACCAAATATGACCCCTTGAAGCCTTTAACCCTTTATTGACCAATTATAATACAGGCCAACTAGATAACAAATGATTCCCACAAAGCTAAAACTGAGCTAGCTAGTAAAGTTGACTTTTACTGTACAGCATATCTTCTTAGCAGCTTTTCCAAAATGCATGATTTACTCTGGTTGAGATCAATCTGCTCCAGCCAAACTTGGTCCTTCATCCAGCTCACTCTCCTCTATCAGCCTTTCAGAAGGTTTTCTCTCTCTCAGATATTTTCTTGACATGTTTTTTGACAAGTGCAATGATGGGGGAAAAAAAAAAACCTGCCAAACTGGCTCGCGTCTCCACACACCCCTCTCTGCTCTGCTCCGTGTCATTTCTTGCCTGTGGACCATCACTCCAAGTGGATGCCTGTGACATACCGTAATAACCGTAAAAGCCCCATAAAGCTCGTCTTCTCCTCTCTCAGGAACCATTTGAATTTTCTCTTTAGCCCAAACAGTCGAGCAGTTACAGTAATTTATATAGCACTTTTAAAACAGGAGCACTGGCGCTGATGGTAACTGGAGGGTTAATAAATCCATGTATTTTCACCAAATTGAACCTCAGCTCGATGCTTCCTACCCACTGCTCAAACCCTGCTGATGTGAATAAGTACATAGTGTTGTAGAGTGGACCTGGAGCCTCCAGTGAATATTTCAGACCATTCCTAAATGTTTGCACATTGGGTCTAATTCACAGCAGCAGAATCAGCCTTTTCCATGTAAGGTCCTGAAATCCTCTTTGATTCATCTTGAAAATACATCAAGACTCTTCCATCTGATATTTACCAGAGACATGATGTGAGGTCACATACAGAGAAGAAACACACATTTGACGTGTTACACATTAATCATAGGTGATTAATCACCTCCTGGTGTGTTATTCTAGCCTTTAATGTGCAGGTTCCCCCAGAGGCTCACACAGACATTATCTAAAATCACCTTGAAAGTTGTAGACCTGTCAGCAGAATTTTCGGGCTCTCTGCCTCAACCTGTCTCTGTTAGAACTTGGCCGTTGTTACATCTCATTTCATGCAAAGCAGGAGCCACATGATTCATTTTTCTCATGACAGAGTCTAATTTTTCACTGCTTATCCTTGTTGTAAAATATTTCCATCCGTAATGCAGTTTATTAATTGATAGCCTCTTACACTATTGTAGCTGTCGTGTTGCATTAGCTCTGAAATGGAGAAGAAATAAACCAGAATCATTTTTGTGTGTCCGTTACAGAGACTTGTCCAACAACAGCATCGGGTGTCTGAACGTTGACATCTTCAAAGGTCTCACCAATCTGATCAGACTGTAAGTGACAGTGTACACTGTATTTTTTTTAATTTATTTATTTATTAATTAGGTCAGCACTCCCAGGTCATGTCATATATCATGGCTATTGTTATAAACCTCGTTTAGATACTTCTGTGCATAGATGTTTAGTGATGCTGGTCTTAGTATGTGTATTATAAAGGTTCATTAGCTGCTTATTCTTTACCAGATTGAAATTTACACCGAAGCTCCAAGAAAGACAATTTATTTTTTGCTGCATATAATCATGCAAAGTGTTACTGTGGAAATGTGAATTTATTGAACAGATTTTTTTTATCAGTATCGTCATTTCTTTGCACTCACTTGCAGCCACATTTTGGTTCTATACAGGGATGGGCATTTTAAGTACTTTTTGAAATGGAATAATTAAGCTTATTTCAGTTGGTTAAGTTGCCATCACTGTTAACACATGCATCTTCCCAAGCCAAAATAAAAATAATTAACCAAGGAGTTACTGAAGCACAAATATAACTTTTTTTTTTTCAGTTTTCCAAACTTAACACTTGCAGCCTTTTGGCAGAAACATTAGTTCAAAGTCTGCTTTACTGTCAGTTTTTCCAGATGTACAGCATATACAGAAAACTATGTGCACCAAGGATCATGAATTAAAAAAAAAAAACAACAACCCAAAACTCGGAATAACTATAAATGACAAAGGCCTGAAGAAACAAATAAATAAAATACTCAATTTAAGACATGCTCGAGAATAAAGTTGCAATGTAAGGTGTGTGGATCCAAGAACCAAGTGACTTAAAGCAACAACAGTGATTTTTAAGAGTTATTAGGACCTGCTTTTCATTTGGGATTCATTTTTTTACTTCATAAAGATTGAGTTAAGATCTCCACTGCCATGCATACTTATTTCTATCTCTAATCACTAAAGCTCTTTTCTGTTTAGATGTTTGCAAAATGGGAACCTTGGGGCAATATACAATCTGAATGTTGGATTTCAGCTCAGAAACTGCATTCAGCAAGATGGGAGTCAGTTTTTGTAAAAATCCAATAACTCTTGAAGATGATAGAACTGTATTAATACAACACAGAATTCAAATGTGAGTCATTTCTTGAAACTTTGTCCTTGTAACAAATCATTGTTGCATATTATTTAGAATTCAGAGACCTCTACTTTTTTGACTACATGCTGCCAATCATGCTCAAGCTTCTTTTTTCTTTTTTTTTTTTTGGATCTTGAGAACAAATTTTCAGGAAAAAAAAAAACAAACAAGCGTTTGGTGCTCAGGCTTTTCTTGTTTCTGGATAAATTGTCGCTGCCATTTACATTTACTTTTGCCTTGCCCACATGTAAATAAGGTTTGGTATAAAATCTATCAAGAACAAAGTTATTTTTGGAGACAAATTTACACTTAATTAAGAAATGCTCTGTTGGTCTTCCACAGTCAACATCCACTCATACCATTGGTCTTGAGTATTGGCTGCTAGACAAATAAATCTTACATATTGGTTTAAACTAAACTCACCATCTACTGGAAACTGGTACATGAACTCTTCATAATGGATAGAATTATTTTGTCAAGCGAGAGAAATTTCATGTGTTCTTGCATGCGTGTTGATGGGATCAGCTTTGTTTTGTTCTCATCTTATTAGAAATCTTTAAAAAATAGACCTAAAGTCTATATGTTTAACTACATGGAAGTTAATGTTATGTGGTCTGGATAAAAAGTTTAGAGTTTAGAATGAAAATATGAATGATTTGGTCAAGCTCTGACAGTCAAACTGAAAATTAAAAATTAAAAAATAACTGGGAATACAACTTTAGGATTTCACAATTCCATGAACTGTTAGGAGTCACATTATATATTAATACAGGCCTTTACTCGACCATTTGTCTTCAACAGGTTGGCATGTATATTTATTGTTTTCCTTGCTGCATTTCTTCTCAGAAACCTATCAGGGAACATTTTCTCCTCATTGGCTCAGGGAACCTTTGACAGCCTGGCATCTCTGAAGTTTCTGTAAGTACGATGAGTAGGAACCGAGTTGCACTATGCTGACATCACGCATTCATTCCAGATGGTGTTGTCTATTAATTAGCATCTAAAAAGAAGCAACATTGCGTTGTTACATCTGTCAAATCGCAGGGAGTTTCAGACGCCTTACCTGCTGTGTGACTGCAACCTTCTGTGGCTGCTGCGCTGGATCAAAGACCGAAGCATCACCGTCAAAAACACCAAGTGCTCCTACCCTCAGTCGCTCCAGGGCCAGTTCATAACTTCCATCAGGCCGGAGCTCCTCACCTGTGGTACGAACACACACCTGTTTACACTGATTATGAACGCTAGAACCCAAAGCAGAGGCATTCATCATTTCAGCGACGCTATCTTCCGGTCTCATTTTGACAGGTCTAAGTAAGTCCCATTTAGCTGTGACATACGTGGAATTCTCGGGACGGAACACTGTCTCTTTAATTTCTCTGTTTTGGTATCAGTGAGGCTGGTGTTTGGGGAACAGGGGCTTGTGCAATGACAGGAGAGATAAGAGAAGGGCTGCTCAGGCCAGCGCCGCCTTTGTTTGTACTTGCTCATGTCTTATCAGTTTGGCACTCATCACAGTGAGGGATTATGAAACACATCTAGCAGGAGCCATGGCCTGACATGAATGGCAAACAGCACTTTAATACCCAGATTTAATGGGACTGTTACTTTCCCGTGTGTCCAGAAAGTGCAAAGACACTGGCCTGAGAAGTTGGCGAAAGTTCAGAAGGAATGCCATCATTTCCTCTTACTGTGGTCCTGTCTGAGCAAGAGTTTTAGTCCATCGGACCTTTTGGGCCATTGGTCTAAAAATCTTGATATTGGTATCAGTTGGCGTCCGTCCGTCAATAATTTTTTAAGACTCTTCCTGTCCGAATACGCCAGTCAGAATGACTTGATATTTGTTGTGGACCGTCTATGGGGTAAGGTCTACCAAGTTTGTTGCCTCTTGCTATTGTGGCTACTCGGAGTTTGCTTCCCACAGTGCACATCACAACAAATTTCCAGAAATGTCCGGCTGACTTACCAGTTGTTTGTTTGCAGTGGAGTACACTTGGAAATTGTTTACAGTAAGAGAAGAGATTCAGGTGAGTAGTCATGGAAAGGCTTGCAGATTCCTGATACTTGGGCGACAACTCCAGTTTTACAGATTTGATGAAAAATTGGTGACCAAAGTTTCCCGCAGCTTTAATGTCTTTAGATAAGCCATTTAACTACAAGACCCTTGATCCTATTCACTCCTATGTATTTCGGACAAAAATGAGTCTGAGTGTAGAAAAAAAATGCTCAATATTCAAGATTTGCATGTGCTTATACTAAGTGGTAGTTGTTTGCAGATGTTGACACTGAGACACTGGGATGCGAGCTCAAGGATTTATTTGGAAAAATTGCCATAAGTTGTCAACATGGAATTAGTGTACAGCTATTATGGTTGTCAGCAACTAAGGAAGTTGTAAGGTTTGAAGTAAGTTAGCAGATAACAACTAATGTCCAGATCCCAGTATATTACCAACTCAAATACACAGCTCATATAAGCACACAAGGCCAGTCATTCCTTCTTATTTAAACATGCTGTATGTTCACAAAAGCCCTATTTACACAGTACTGATGTAAACTATGAATTGTCGTTTGAGATGTTGCCTTTCTGAAACATTGAAGTTTGCTCTTTCAGTGAATATCAATGCTACATCATGGCATGAATCTCTTGAATGAATTTCCAAAAGGAATACTTTTTATTTATCATTAATTTATCACCAGGACAGCATCTGTAGTCCTTAATCCCAAAACAGGCAGAATAAAGGCACGGAAGAAACAGAAAACATTACAAACCACAGAGATGTGAGTTCTCACTGCGTCAGTATTATCACAAGACCTCTGCATTCTGCTAAAATAGGGTAGGTAATTTGCAGTGGGATTTTTATGTAACAAATTGCAGACATGGCTGACTCTCACAGGATTAAGATCACATACGACCCCCACAATTATTACAAATTACCTGAGGTCCACAGGTAATAATTATCCCATGCAAATGGACTCAAGAGAATATTTGGGCGAAACTCCCCTTTGGGCATTTACATTCTTCTTATTATCATATAATAATAATAACTATTATTAAGTTATCTAAAATGCTGAGTGTGGCTGCTTTATAATGACTTGACCCAGATCATCCAAATCCATCCATACAGGCCACAGCTGCTATGATAACACTTATGAAATCCTCATAATGGAAAGAATTATTTTTTTGCCTGAAGATTTAAATGGAGGAAAAGTGGAAAGATACATTTCTTCTGACAAATGTATTTATTCATTTATTTATTTATTTGTTTGATCTCAGAAAAGGCCCTGTGTTCTAATTTTGTACGTATAGTTAGGTCCATCTATATTAATATTTAGTCTTTTAATATGAGAGAGAGAGAGAGAGAGAGAGAGAGAGAGAGAGAGAGAGAGAGAGAGAGAGAGAGAGAGAGAGAGAGAGAGAGAGATGCATTGTACTGACAAAAACAGTGCTTTTAGACATTCCATGTTTTCTTTTCTATATTTTAGTCACATGATATATACAGGAATTAGTACTTAATTGCATAACCATTGTTTTTGAGGACTTTTTGGTGGTGTAATAATTTTTTCCACAACTGTATGAACCAAGCAACAATCGTCGTGTTGCGTCTAAACCCATCCTGCTTCTCCTGATCTAGTTTTGGGGTATTAACTTCCACCTGCTTTCCTCAGACGCACCCCTCGAGCTGCCTTCCTTCCAGCTGACTCCGTCCCAGCGTCAGGTCGTCTTTCAGGGTGACAGCCTTCCTTTCCAGTGCCAGGCCTCCTTTGTTGCAGAGGACATGCAGGTCCTGTGGTACCAGAACGGTCGCATGGTCAAGCCTGACGCCGACCAAGGCATCTTCATCGAGAAGCGTATGGTGCAAAACTGCTCTCTGATTGCCAGGTATGACAATGCACATTAATTCAAACTCTGTAATGGGCTTTTTTTGTGCGGTTCACAAAACAGGTCATTTATCATTGAATTGACACTGTTTTGCATAACACTGAGGAGTTTTGTTTGTGAAAAGGCTTCATAATAGTATTTTGTTTGCCATATATCAAATGTTTTGTCTGTATTGTTTTTGCTGTAATAGATTAATTTCCCACAAGAATGAATAAACCATTTCTGTCAAGCAAACAAGCCAAAATTTCACAAAACACAGTGTATGTAAGTGCTGAAGGACTTGTTGTTTTTAACTTCATGTCAAAAAAAAAAAAAACTCAGATTCTGTCCTTGTTTTTTTTACTTGTTTTCCATCAGTGCCTTGACCATCTCAAACATCCAGCCTGGCTTTACTGGGAACTGGGAGTGTCGGGTTTGGACCAGTAGGGGCAACACCACCAGGACCGTCCACATTGTGGTGTTGGAGAGTTCTACCAAGTACTGCGCTCCTGAACGCATCTCCAACAACAAGGGGGAGTTCAGGTCGGTGCATTTTTAAAGTTGCAGAGATACTTCCTTTAAAGCCAGTCGCTTCAAGAATTCTTAAAGTTCTTGGTTATATAAACACCTGAATTTGAGAGTAATGTCACTTTCTCACAGCATTATTTTAATATAATGATCGACAACTGTTTTTGTAACTTTAATCTACATTTAACCTTTCTTAAGTTGAATTTATAATTTAAAATCAGATATTTTCTTTTATTCACTGACTATGTAGATGTTCAGAAAAGCTCTGTCAATTCAAAGAAACAGAACAAAGAAAACTGAAGAAACAGTGACATTTTCACTTAATGTGTTATGAACTGATCATAAAAACAAGCATCTTCAACCACTGTCATTGTCAAATTATGCAAGTTTTACTGGTCAATCAATCTTGTAGAAGATGACGGTATTTCCTTGCTCACGACAGAACCTCTTAGTGTCTAAATGGGTCATATCTGATTACGATGGATGTTTAGGTATTTGATAGTTAACTTAATTAAACTTAATTCACCAAACACCCAGTTTTTTGCAACTGATCACATTTACACCAAGGGATTAATTGAATAGAAAAAAAATATTAGAATAAAAAAAAAACAAACCTAATAATTTTAGTTTAACTTTAGTCTGAAATTGTTTGTCTGTTTTTCTAAAATGTTTTTTGTTTGAGCATTTATAAATAGGATTTTGTCAACATAATTACATTTATCACCATTCTTGAAGCCAAACAATGCATTTTCCAAAGTAAAGTCAATTTAGAAAATATATGAACCGTAATTAAAAAAAAACAAACAAGTCTTCATTAGGTTTATGATTGTTTGGATGAAACCACTGAAGCCTTTTGAATCTTATCTTTTGAAGTATTTTGAATCATGTCTTTTTTTCTTTTTTTTTTATTGCAGCCAACCTTTTCCCATGAATTTCTCTAAGACATGTGGACCAAAATGACAAGTAAAAATGTGCTTTTATAAAACTTAAAATTTAAAAAAAAAAAAAAATCTTTTTGTTGACAAGGGAGCACATTTTTAAAAATTTTTTCGAATGAAATGTCAGATGACTTTTTTTCTATTGACAAAGTGGTGCTGCTGAGTTGTTGTGCAGACACTACCCCCTTGTGGTCAAACAGAGGAATTACAAAGGCGCTTCAGGTAGTCCTTTGACACTGTTGCAGCAAACCTTAAATTCAGCAAAGAAAAAAAACCAAACAAACTATAAAATGAGGCCACAGGTGATGGCATTAACAGTGCTCCCTCTTTTTTTTTTTTTTTTTTGTTCTTCCAGGTGGCCGCGCACCCTGGCAGGAATCGGAGCGTACCTCCCCTGCAGCAGACTGTCTTCAAGTGCAGCCACCTACTCGGGCAGCTCTGGCGAAGAGCAGCGGGCATGGCGCTACTGCAGCCGGGACGGACTGTGGACTGAAGAAGACTATTCTCGCTGTCAATTCCAGAAAGATGTCACAAGGTTTCTCTACGTCATCAACCAGGTGTGTATCATCCCTGCTCCGTGAGGCCTTCCGCAGCTGCATTATTGAACTTTAAGGCCTACATGTGTCTGTCTCTGTTGTCCTGTTAGATGCCTCTAAATGAGAGCAATGTTCTTCCGAGGGCTCGCCGCCTTTTGGTGTGCACCGTCGAAGCCGCCAACTTCTCAGACAAGATGGACATTATCTTCGTAGCAGAGATGATAGAGAAGTTCGGAAAGTTTGTTGAGAAGTGTAAAGAGGTAAGTGTTGTTGAGGTTGTGCTTGTTTTCTTTTTTTTTTTTAATCCAAGATTGTTGTTGTATAAGTGAAACTGCAGAAGTCTCCATATGCTTACCTTCCTGCATTTTCATGTATTTGTTGTATTCTTAGACTCAAGTGCATCTACATTAATGCTCAGCAGCTGCATGTTGTCATGTTGTTTCAGGAGAAATTATGCCCTATCATGACTTTCAGTGCAGCTGGAAATGTGAAGAAAAGGTGTAAGCAAGAAGCACAAAAGGTTTTCATAGTGGAGTGAGGTCAAGGGTGTCATGGATGGACTCCCACTACTCCCACTTTCCATTCATAGCTTTTGAACCAGACAAGTTCAAAACAAATATTTCACATAATTGGAAAGGTCTAAATGTCATCTTAAACGAACTGAAAGGGCAATATTTAGTTTCATATATTTTTAAATGAAAAATATCAAAAACATGGATGGACAAAAAATTAATGTCTATTTTTTTTTGTAAGAATTACAAAGTTCTCCTGACATTTTCATCCTAAAATGTATCCAATGTATACCTTAAACTTATAAACTAATTATTGGTTTGAGGAAAAAAAAAATATTAGATCAAACTTAAATAGCAACAGTTTTGACACATGGCAGCATCACAGATGGACAACAAAAGTAACATTTTTTTTATTTCAATTATCAATATCATATAAATTGTTTAACAATATTTACAACATAAAAATAATATTATGTCCAAATTTTGCATAGATGTACACATTTATTAATTTTAAACAGTATATTTAGAATATGACAATAATATAATAGTAACATTTCAGTGTATTTGGAATAAATGTAGTTTATTCATGAGAGTTTTTAAAACAAACCCAGAATGGTAGCAGAAAACTTCGTCACTTTCCAAACATTCACACTCATAAAACTCGTCTCTTTTTTTTTCCCACAAATTTTTTTTCTCATTTCAAAATACATTTTTCTGAAAATAACAGTAATTACCCACCCACAAATATGAGTTTGGTGTAGATTATTGTAATTATTTTTTTTGACCAGATGTTAACCTTCCCTTGACTTCACCCTGTGGCGGCCTGAAATCCATGAAAAACACTCACTTCTCCAAGTATTTGAGTGTGGATACACATTTATTCGAGTGTTTTCTGAATAAACTGAGTTGTATATTGTGTCTGCGTATTTACCTACTCATTCCAACCTTTTCTCTTGTCTCCAAGCTGGGTGAGGTGATGTTAAGCATGGCGAGTAACTTGATGCTTGCTGATGAGAAGGTGCTTTGGACAGCGCAGCGTGAAGCCATGGCCTGCTCCCGCATCATCGCCTGCCTCCAGAAGATCGCAGTCTACCGCCTGGCTACAGCTCAGGCTTTCTCACTAGTTAGTAAACAACATAATGCCATTTTACGTCAAATACTTAGGTTAAAATGTGTCTTGCTGATTGTACTCATCCATGCTCTTCTTCCAGATGTCTCCAAACATAGCCATGGAGGCCCACGCTGTCAGGGTTAACGACTGGAACGGCATGACCTGCATGTTGTTCCAAAGACCCAGCCCCGAGCGCACACCCAACCACCTGACCTTCAAATGCAACACAACCAGTTCCTTCTCCAGCATCCTGTACAAGGTCAGAGCCCAGCAGCGGTCCAGGAAATCAGAAGATAGTTCAGATTTGTTGCCAGTTTTGAGGTTTCAGGTATAGCTTGTATGTCATGAACTTCAAAAGACATCTTTAGGAAATCATTAAGCTGTTGAGATGGGGTTCCAGGGCATCTGGAGAAATAGCTGAGCAATTTTTCTTGTCATGGGAAATGTATCATAAATGAGAAAAAGTCCTGGAAAACCTTGTGCTGTCCTGGAAAAATTCTTCTAACACACTCGCGTCTCCTTTAGTTTATGAACTTTTTGGTCAGTTTATGGACCAGAGTATTTTCAGTGAACTGCAATGTGGAAAAGCTGTGGACACACCCCAACATTACTTCATATTTAATAATACTGTGAAGTGTTCTGTAAATGTCATCTGTCTTCATTTTTATTGGGTTAATGGGGTAACTTTGTTTTTTTTTTTGTTTTGTTTTAAAAGATGAATAATATCAACATGTGTGATTCAGCTCACATGTTTTAAAACTGGTATTGCCTTCAAAAGTTTAAGGTGTGTGATTCGTATCTTTCCAAATCCTTGTTGGATTATAATGAATGCTTTCTCATTAGACTCTGTCAAAGAGGAGGAAGTGAAATTGGTAGCAGTTAATAATTCGGCAAACCTGGTTTTAGTAGGGGAAGTTGTAGATGTGTTACGCCACACTAAGCATGTCATAATTTCATTGATATTGCTCTAAACTTAACATCTTTTATTTTCATTTCTATTCTTTATTTCATTCATTGTAAAATAAAAAAACAATTGAATAGAAATACATACTAGAATGAAAGGGAGCTGAAGGAAGACTAGTCTTATTTTATCTGCCCCTTTATCCCCAGAAATCAATTAAAAAATGGCTGCCGGCCACACAGACAGTCACATACCATTTTAGTTCTCAGATATCATTCAGTTAATGCTATTCACAACAACAAAATTGACAATGATATGACAAACATAACTAACAAATTTCATTATATTTCTTGAACAAACTGGCTTTAATTAGTCTTTTAAATGTGATGTTTGATGTGGATTCCTTGGTTTCTTTGTTCAGATTGTTCCATGAACGGATTCCTTTTACAGAAACACAATGTTCCATCAGTTTAGTCCTGCACCTTGGTTTTTTAAAGATCCCTGTTCCTTTTAAGTTACACTTGCTTTTAAGTTTTAAGCCAGATGTTTGCCATATGGGCTAGAAAAGAAGGAACATGAAAGATAATGATAATGTGTATCCCAAAATTCTCACCTGGATCTCTTTTGTCTCTACAGAGCACCGTCGTAGAGGCCTCTGTGCAGCTTCCTCAGTCTCTGCTTTCCCAGTCAGCCCCCCCTGGTCTCGCTGAAGACACCGTCTACAAGCTCTACCTGCTGGGCTTCCGCAACGGGAAGTTTTTTCCTTCCACTGGCAACTCTTCACAGCTGGCTGACGGAGGGAAGAGGAGGACTGTGACCACCCCCGTCATCATGGCTAAGATAGGTGAGTAATAAAGCTTTGGTTTCAGAAATCTGTGAAGGAAATGACTGGAGGAGAAGAACTAAACGGCAGCTCCACTAAGACACATTATGACACAGTGTAATTAAAGCCTTTGCCTCCATGTGTGTGTCGGTAATTAGATGGCTTGTCCCTACGTGGCCTACGGACCCCTGTTAACATCACCCTGCGGCGGCTCGCACGTGGCTCGGATCCTGTGTCTGCGTGCTGGAACTTCAGCTTGGTGGGAGGCCAGGGAGGATGGCAGAGTGACGGCTGCCGCATACTGGGACATCACGACAACTTTACGACCATATCATGCAACTCGCTGGGCAACTACGGCCTCCTCATGGTGGGTGTTCAGAAGGGAGCTGTGCATATAGAGTCTCTATCAGGGTTCAGTGGGTCTTAAAGGGCTCATATTTTGCTAAACCCATTTTTATTAGTCTTTGGTTCATTTACTTGTGTGTTTGGACCCTAATAGTTCATAAAGTTTAAGTTTGAACCCTCCAGGAGCTGCAAAGTGACCTTTATCTTCATTTTAGCAAAAATAGAGTGGATTTCTACTACCTGTTTTAATTCCTTCTTCATTTGTTTCATCTTATAACTAATTATGTCACAACATTTGCACATATAAGGTCAAGACTTCTGATGAACATTTCTCTGAATACACCACAATTATCAGCAGCAGCGGTTGTAGTCTATACTGAAAATGTGTCCAGATTTCGAGCTGATTGCCTAAAATGTTCAGGTGTGGGTTGTACAGTCAATAACCTGGAGGGGGTGGGGTTGGAAGTAGCTCATTTGGATTTATTAATTAATTCATTATAACTTTTATTTTAGCAACACCAAGTGACAAGGAAACTTCCACACAAAAATATACAATATTTACATGAAGTCATCATAATTTGTGGGGAGGGAGGGCATTGGCTATAGCATGTAATGTGCAAAAGAAATGGAATGTATAACTGACCAGGTAGAACAGGTCATTGTCCTGTCTGGGTTGTGTAAATGTTTTTCATGCGGTGAAGTGTGTGGGATGTGGGCTTCTCCAGTGTGACAAAAGATAATCCTTAATTAACCGAAAATGAGAGCGAAGAGAGGGAAAGAAAGAAGAGGAAAACCGGGATGAATGTTTAAATAAATAAATGATAATCAATTGAGATTAAAAGTACAATTTATCTCAGTTTGGTGTCATCAGTGTTGAAGCCTTTGCTGCTGCCCAACACCTCCTGGCACACCATGCCATCACAGCACTTTAGCCATGTCTATTTGTTGTTGTTTTTTTGCTTTTAAAGAGCAAGCGCTCAGAAATAGGGTTGAAGATGGACCTGTGGAGTTAAATTAATGAAGAATTCAGACCCAAGCAGAGCATTGACAGTTTATGTAGACCACAGGGAAATGATTTAAAATAATAATTCCATTTAAAATACAAAATATCCATCCTTAAAAGGAGTGGATGATCCAGCTATCTAGATCTTAGGTCTTTGTGAAAGGCAGTTTTGACAGAAGCCTTTTGAAGATAATGAATTTCAAGCTGAACGTACTTTGTGCAAGAAAAACTTCAAGTTAGAACTTGGGCATAAAAGGCATCAGCCATTTGGGAGTTTAGAATAAACTTTACTGTCATTGCAAAATGGCGATGTACAGTGCAAGGAAATTTAGTTTTTATGTTTTGTCAGGAGCTCAAGTCAGTTACACACATCAATTAAACATTCAAGAATTAAGTTTAAGTATGAATCAGTTAAGTAAAAAGACAATGCAAGTGTAAAAAAGGGCCACATAGAAGGGTTTTTTTTTTTTTGCACATCTGCCACAGAAAATGGCAGACACACACACACACACACACGAAGTGGGTCTTGTGTCAAATACAAATAAGAATTGCAGTCTGTTCATAAAGCTTTACACTGTGCTTGTTTACTTAATAGTTATGTGCACCGCTTCATCTGCTTTTGTCTTTGTCATATTACGCAAATAAAAATAATAGCAAACAAAGCTACTGTTACAGGGGAAATGTCTTCATCACCCAGGAGTTCAACAACAGCACCACAGTTAACCTACATTGAACTGCACTTGAAACCTGTAGAATTTCTGTGTCCCAAATAAAAGCTTTTAGCCATATGTGAGGAAACACTGAGCGGGAACCACAAAAATCATGTTTGTGTATCACACTTGGTATCGTTTGGTTTATAGGGTTTTTTTTTTTTCAAAGTAATCTATGGGTGGTGGTGTAACAACATCACATAACCTTGTGACTTGACATCTCTTTTGTAGGACCTTAATAAGATGGATTATTTTCCTCCAAGCATTCATCTGCACCCAGTCATCTACGCCACTTCTATCATACTGCTCCTCTGCCTGCTCACAATTATTATCAGCTACATCTACCATCACAGGTAAGGGGCTTCTCTGCTTTTGTGCGGCGTTACTTGTTATTGATGTTGGCTACAGCCTGCAGGATTTTTGCACCTACAGCTCCGATTGATGAGCAGTGTGCTTTTCCTCTAGTCTAAAACCTGTGTTAATACTTAGGATTCATTTATGGGTAAGACACATCAGCTGCTGGTTTGAATGAGTTGATGTAGAACTTACCTTAACACCTTCCATGGTGCTTTTTTTAATGTGCTGTGCATCTTTTACCTCAGATCTGTCCGCGTGAGCCGCAAGTGTTGGCACATGTTGGTCAACCTCTGCTTCCACATCTCCCTCACCTGCGGGGTCTTTGTAGGTGGGATTAATCAGACCAGCTATCCAAGCGTCTGCCAGGCAGTGAGTATAGACCACCTGCATGTATCCTGCACCCCTGCTGCATATGCTTTTCCCCAAACAAAATACTCAGCACTGAGACAAGAACAACTTTTTGGATGTTTTCACAGAAAAAAGTTGCCTTTGGCTAAGCTGACTACTCTTCTAAAACTTGTGGAAACTGAGTTAAAGATGCACTAAAAGATGCAGGAGATCGTTTTGTGGCTGGAGGCGCTTCTCCGCCTCCTCTTATGTCGTACTGAGACACATAGCTTATTCATCTTTCAGTGCACAAGATTTTGAGTGAGAGCATTTAGTTTATTCATTTAATTCCTCGTAGCACCCAATTATGTAATCATTTCCTGAAAATGCAATAAAATTTGCCCTTAACCTGATCGAAAATGTAATAACAGCTTAACCAATTCATGGAATAAAATGTCCTGACTAACGCTGTGAGGAAATACAAAATACTTTTGCCACATATGTTAAGGTTCTTAATAAAACTCTTTATATAGAAATGTATAGTTACAACTATGGATGCACCGATACCGATATCAGTATCATGTATTGGACCGATACTCAGCGCGTGTATTTACACGTGTACTCATAAAAGTACTGTGATACAACCACATCGATACGACTTCACGGCAGCGTGACATTGGCTGTTAAGTACAGCAGGTACACGGCAGAGGAGTGATGTCAGCAGTGTGGAGATTTTTCAAAATAAACAACGCTGACAAAAGTTACTGATGGCAAGTAACGCTAAAGACACAGATGGATACGGACGGAGCGTTCTGTCTGTCTTCTGCATACATTCCGTCCGTTTTCCAGGTGGCCACGGATGCGTACCCAGACAGAGAATACCACCAGGAATCGTGGCGGTAGAGGATCTGTTCAACGAGCGGCTATGTGAGTTAGTGAAAAAACCACTGACATATTTATGACAACTACCCTCATTCATATCAATATAAATATCCACGTTCGTATTACCTCTGTTGTTTCCTTGTTTTTTATTACTGACTTTCTTCTTAAAAAAAAAAAAAAAACTTTACTCTTCTTCATGGAATTCGGCCAGTATTGTTAATTAAGAGCATCGCCCCCTGGTGGATTGATCGATAAGCGCTCATTCTAATACATTAATTGTCAGTAGCAGCACTTTGATCCAGTCAAACTAATGACAACGACAACAAAGCACATTTTGAAAAGTAACTAAGAACTGTAATGGTATTATTAAGTACTCATATAAGTACTCGTTATCGGCAAGTATTCAAATGTAAGTATTTGTACTCGGTCTGGAAAAAAGCAGTATCGGTGCATCCCTATTTACAACAGATGGTGTGCTCTTGTCAGGAAAAGCCGAACTTCGAACTCCAATCTTTTTCAATGGGAAGTGAATCTATCGTGTTGTTGCACAAGTACCCTCCATTCGAGCAGAGTGGGTCTTTGAAACCATCAAACAAGAGAGCACAAGCTGCACGTACAATCAATAAAAGCAGTCGATTTAATCTCTTTGAATCATGATTTACATTATTGGGAAAAAATATGATGACAGCACATTTTATTCCATTATTGGTCAAGCTATTACTTTACTTTTGACTTGATAATTACATTAATGAATGCCACAGCAGGAGCACTAAGGCTGAAGATGACATACTCAGAACTGCACAGCCTTTACAAACAGTTGTCTGCTGAAAACAGGTGCATTCTTTTATCCTTGATGTATTGACTTGCTGCATCTAGTGTGCTTTGAACAATGATGTAAAATGCCTCCAACTCGCAGGTTGGCATTTTGCTGCACTATTCAACCCTGGCTACAGCTCTGTGGGTGGGTGTGACCGCTCGTAACATCTACAAACAGGTGACGCGCAAGGCCAAGTGCTACGAAGAGCTGGATGAACCACCGCCCCCACCACGGCCAATGCTCAGGTACAAATTAATCTGCACATTTGCATAATATCCCTTTATTCTCTTAGCTCTTAGACCATAGTGTTAATAACAGAAATTTCTTTCCACTTCTACTTTTGTTGCTGTTATGAAGTTGAATGTAGGGGGGGGGGGGTGTATAAGACCACGCTTGTTTTTTCAATTTCTTGTTTATTTTAATACCTGGTAGAACTAAAGGTACATTTGTTAGCTCATAAGAGTTTAATTTCAGAGTTGAGATCTGTCCATTTTCCATGGTTTTCTTGATGATAACCAAAATCACTTCAGTTGTTACATCAATATCTGTGACATTGTACTGACAAACACAGTGCTTTTAGGCATTCCATGTTTTGTTTTCTGTCTTTTTAGTCACATGATACACACAGGAGTGAGTACGTGACTGCATAACCATCGTTTTTGATGACTTTTGATGGTCTAATAATTTTTTCCACAACTGTATATAACACCTTGGACATATAAGGTAGAACAGCATACCATTCTTGTGTTGTGATCCAGATAGTAGATGGATATAGTTTTATTTTTAGATGAATAAATATGAGATAAGTGTTTTTAATGGATTACAGGATATAAATAAACAGGACCAGCGGTGATGTTTATCTTGGGTCTTGTTTGGTGATGTAACTGCCACATGGTGTCAGTGTAGAGCACCTTACTGTCCCATACTGTCAGAGATTGTGCTCTTGTGCCCAATTCCTACTCATTATTTCTGATTTTACCCTAAAGGTTCTACTTAATTGGCGGAGGGATACCCATCATTGTGTGTGGCATCACTGCAGCAGCGAACATCAGAAACTACGGCAGCAGGGCAAATGCACCTTAGTAAGTACGAGTTCCTGCTGAGGCAAAACACTATGAAAAGCAATTAAACTAGTTTTTGCAGCGGTATGCCCTCATTGAATCGCTGTGTCATTTTATTTTGACAACCATGTTTAATGAGGAAACCCACAAGATCTTTTCCATTCAGTCCTTGGGTGGAATTGGCTGCTATCGACTGGCCTGCTTTAGTAAATAATGCATATTCTTATGAGGGTTGGACAAGTTTATTCCCTGAAGTTCCGATTATAGAGGCCTATTAATGGTGTGTGCATCCAAGCACCAAGCAAATGCTGCCAGTTCACAGCAAAACTCCTCCACCCCCTTCTCTACAGTGGCAGCTGTTTAGATTGTGCAACGTGGCTGACTAATTGAGAAATCTGGACCCGTATCTGTCTGAAGTCATTGGAGTTTAATTAATATTTTGCAAGAGAGATGATTCCAGCCTCTGTTATTAAATGTAATGAGACAGTTCCTGTACAATGAAATGCAAAAGTTTTTCAAAAAGCTTTTTCAAGTCTCTTAAGTAAATAATGATGATGACAGATTAAGATGCCGAGATGAGGTATTGTTTTAACGAGCGCTGCTAATCTGTCAGAAGATACTATATGGTGTAAGTTACTCCTAACGGAGGCTTTTATCTCTTACAGAACTGAACTGTTACGTGTTTGTTTTATACTATATGTTACACTGGTTTAATTATTCTTGTCCGTCTCTTCCACTTCCAGTTGCTGGATGGCATGGGAGCCGAGCATCGGGGCCTTTTACGGTCCAGCAGGATTCATCATCTTTGTGGACTGCATGTATTTCCTCAGTATCCTGCTCCAGTTGCGCCGTCACCCAGAACGGCGTTATGAGTTTAAGGAGCTGACTGAGGAGCAGCAGCACCTGGACTTGGCCAATACTGACACTGGGCCAAATGGTCCCAGCAGCCACCACCACCCCCTCACCCTCCAGCTCCAGCCACATGAGCCGTCCTCCTCCATAGTGTCTCCTCCACATACTGTGCCCATGGCGGCCCTGGAGAATGAGCACACTTTTGCTGCCCAGCTCATGGGGGCAGCAGGGGCCTTAGGGCTGTATGCGGCCCTCTGGGTGTTCGGGGCCATGGCCGTTTCACAGGACCACCCCTTTGATTTGGCTTTCACGTGTCTGTTTGGGGTGGCTGCACTGGCATTGGGGGCGTTTATGATGGCGCATCACTGCGTCAACAGGCAGGACATGAGGCGTTATTGGTCGCAGGCTTGTTGTTCAGGGAGACGAGCCTATTCAGCTCAGGAGGATGTCCTTTTGCCTCAGCCAGGCGTGGCAATGACATCCACGGCAGGAACTGCTAACAAGGCAGATGGAGAGTCTGCAAAGTGTGGCCACAGCAGTGCAGAATCTTCCTACACAAATAAAAGTGCCCCAAGCATTCGCACCTCCGCCCAAGGTAGCAAGCTGACCAATCTGCACGCAGAAGCAGCTCAGTGTAAGTCTGCTTCTGCACCGGTGGTAGCCAACGGTGCAGCCATTCTGGACAACAGCCTGACTGAACATTCAGTAGACAATGAAATTAAAATGCACGTATCACCGGTAGAGGTGCAGTTCCACCCAATGAACAACATAAACAATCCAACAGCCGCCACAAACGGCCACGCAAGCAGGCATCACAAAAACAGAGTGCGAGCGCATCGGGCAAGTCGGTTAACCGTGCTGCGGGAGTATGCTTATGATGTACCTACCAGTGTGGAGGGCAGCGTGCAGAGTGCCCCCCACAGACGGCACCACCATTATGACATCGCAGCACGCAACAGCAGACGGGCAGCCTACATGGCCTACAGAGAGCGGCATCAGAGCCAGATGCAGCAGGACAGCAGTGACAGCGCAAGCCTTCCACGTCGCTCACGCTACGCCGATAAGGGAGGCGGAAGCATGCTGGGGAACGGGTCACTGGGGAACGGATCACTGGTGACGGTGGAGGCTGAACAGGTGACGACTGCTGCAACATCGAGCTCAAGTAAAGACTCCAGTAACGCCAAGCAGGCCAGCAGCACAGAACTAGAAAGTCAGCCCAAGTCATATGGACTCAACCTTGTCACTCAAAACGGAACGCTGAAAGACCACGGGCAAACAGTGCCTTTAATTAACACAGAGAGCACAGGCAGCATTAAAACCGGCTTATGGAAACATGAAACTACTGTGTAGTGACCGTTTCCTTCCCAAAGACTGCATCTTTAATGTGCTGTTCCTTCTAAACTGTGAATGTTTTTGGGGGAGTTTTCCAAGAAAAAAATGTCCAATCAAGAAGACTCTTTTGAAAGTAATGACTGGACACATAGCCACATTGCTGCCACTCAGTTTTGTAGATATTATTTTGTAAATTGTCTATTTTTTATAACTGTTAATCCCTTTTATATCATTTGTGATTTCTGTACATGAAATTGCATGTTCTGAGCTCTGATCCAGTGCGTACTGTTATGGACTTTTCCATTCTGTAGTTTGTCCCAATAAAACACAAGTTCCTTTACTGAAAGATGGTATTTGGTTCTGTAGTTTGCTCGTGCAGCAGAGGCCCTGAGCCGCCTTCCAACTTTATGAAGTGGATAAATGATCCAGCAGAGACATTGTACAGTTCACAAAAACTATCACAATGATTTAGATACTATGTACTTTTCTAATCGTTGAGTCAAAGGCCAGTGCACTTCAATCCTTTAGTAAATAGTCTAGAAATTCTCATTTGATCCCACAGCAGAGTTGTCGTGTGTGTGTGTGTGTGTGTGTGTGTGTGTGTGTGTGTGTGTGTGTGTGTGTGTGTGTGTGTGTGTGTGTGT
>JAQQZY010000011.1:15454641-15476934 GCA_030068375.1 Ostorhinchus rueppellii
GGAATTTTTGCTGGAAGCTCAAGATAACCCCATCTTATTATGCACTAAAGATAATGTAGTTCCAAGGCGTCGGAGCGAAATCTATTTTCCGAAGGACTTTTCGGGGTTCACCTTACGGCCTTGCAGAGTTAATGTTACATTCTACAGCCATTACGTCAGAGTAAACAAGTCTATTAGAAGTGGTAAAATAATCCTCTTTTTGTGACGATACAGTTGGAATAGGCTGCAGATGATGTGGTTTAAAAGTTAGATTTACTGTTCTGCTACCCTTAACAGAAGCAGCATGCACTATAATGTTAAGTGTCTCACTTAAACACCAAAGCAGGATACAGTTTGTGTTGATACTAAATATGTCAAAGCCAAATACACAGTAGATTGTATCCTAATGGTGTAAATTTAATCAGAAAGATTCAGGTTACCATATTACTTATGCTGCTCCATAGGTTATGAAATAATGCTTTATGCATTTTTAGATGATTATTGTCAATAAATAAATAAAATTGATGGTTATTGTAGTGGGGGTGGGACCTTTTCTGTGTGGAGTTTGCATGTTCTCTCTGGGAACTCCGGTTTCCTCCCACCATCCAAACACATGCACTGATAGGTTAATTGGTTAACCAAAATGGCCCATTGGTGTGAATCTAAGAGTGATTGTTTGTCTCTCGATGTCAGCCCTGTGATGAACTGGGGACATGTCCAGGGTGTACCCTGTCTCCGCCCATAAATAGCTCGGATAGGCTCCAGTGACCCAAGTGAAGATAAAGCAGTTTCAGATAATGAATGAATAGATGATTATGTATTTAATAATTTAATTACCAGTTATAGCGCATTGTTTGTTTTCTGTATAGCCTGCATTACAAACCAGTAATATAAGTGTGTAATTGTAAGGCACTTCAGTAGGTTATTTATAGCCCCTCCATGTCGTTATTTACATGGGACACATATGAGTTTTATTGCCTCTGAATGATGCACTGCGGTGGTAAAAAGATCTCCAATTTCTGTCCACACAGCCTGAAGAGGATGGGTGTTGCAACCACACCACAGATCAGGGCTACAGTAGTAAATACCGGAAGTGTCTTTTTGCACGTTTTGGAAATTAAAGCTGCAGGAGCCAGAATCTGAAAGTAAAGGAGCTAAAATTATGCAGCATTTAAATATCGCACCCAGGCCTCAGCTGCACTGATGATGTAACAGTTTAAGATGGTCATTGTTTATTCTGATGCCAGTTTGTCAGACATCAGCCTCCCCTTGTCCGTGCTTTCCGATGAGGAACTGAAGCTGTTATTGCTCTTTTCAAGGCAAGTCCAATTAGAAAGGACACATGCATAATATGATGTAAGCATGAAGCTAAATATCAAAATATGTAGTTTTGTTTTGTGGCTAAAATGTTGTATGTCTTGTGGGCTCGATCCTCTACTACTGCAGGTAATACTAGATAAGCTTCACAGAATCTATACAACTCAGACTAAACTGTATTAAAGTTGAATACAACTTGTGAATTGATTACCTTTGGACTTTATTAATAATTTAACATGGGTGACTGGACTTAACTGCTGCATCCTTGATTATTAACATTACACTCGAGTAGTAAAGGCAGTTACTGAGTTCTACTTAGTGGTGCAGTGGAGACTATTTAAGAAATAAAAGGGCTGATTTCATGTTATGTTGCTGATGCTGCTGGGCACCAACCTCCTTTGCTATGGGTAATGGCTTCTGTAATGGGCTATTGCATTATCTGTGCAAGGTTTTATGGAAATACAGGGCTCGGTTCAAATGAGCCTGTTTTCTTCAATGTGTGTCTTCCATCATTTTGTACAGAGACACAGGGGCTGTTAATATTCCTTTAGCTTTTCTAAAATCACCAGCACCGGTGAATAAAAGAGGCTGGAGCCACTGTTCGCCTTAAAGCGACAGAGGACTTTAAGGTGTGGACGGTTGTCAGTTACATTGGTAGTTTGACAGCTGTGACATGTTGGAAGGACAGCGCTGGTTCATAAGTGTCAAAGCATTATTTTAGTGAAATCAAAGACCTAAAGCTGCAGTGCAAGAGTTTCTTAGTGTCACTGTGCAAAACTTGCATTATTATCTTTCAGCGTATTCTAATTCATGAGGTCTAACAGGACATAAGACTGAAGGCTGATTTATGCTCTATGTTAAAGCTGCAGACGGATACACAGGGAGTGTTCTGTCCATCTTCTGTGTGCATTCTTCTGGATACACACCCAGATGGATGAAATGGAGCAGTACCACCAGGAACAGTGGAGGCAGTGTTGAGATTTGAAAAATGACCCACCACTGTGTTAAAAACAAAAAATTTCCCAAAAATGATATTTTTTCAATTTGAAATTTGATGACTTTTCTTAGATTGACCCCAAAATTAGAAAAAGTGAATTGTTTCCTTTACTCGCATTTCCATGTCAGCTGTACAAAAAAGGTACAAAGATTGTCTTGGGGTCGTTGGGGAGTTGAAATCACAGTTGGTTACATGTGAGAATGTTTTAGTTCTGTATCAGATCAATCAGTATCAGACGTAAACAACACCAGACAGGTGTTCTCCTCACAGACTTAACTGCCTTTGATCTGACCCACATGTAACAGTATTGACCTTTTGTGGTTTTGTGGTTTCTTCAAGCAAAATAAAAATTGGCGTTTCAAATTCAATTAAGCTGCTTATGTTGGGGATTTAATGTAGATGGGTCATATCGACCCAGAGGACACTGAGTGTATACAGAATACTCAAGATGGCGCCGTCCTAGTGGCAGCTTGTTGCAGTAGCTCTGTGTAGTTCTGTTATTTTTTGTATTTTATAGAGGTTTTTTTTTTTTTTTTTTTTTTAACTCGACTGAAGTATTTTGACATTTTTATTTGTTATTGTATTGTACCGGAGTTCTGTGACACCTTAATTTCCCCTTGGGGATTAATAAATCTATCTATCTATCGATCTATCTAGACAACAGGAGGATTAACAGAAAGCCACTATTTATGGAAATTATTCAAAGACCGACTGTGCGAGTTGGTTGAACAACTACTGACATATGTATGACAACTACCCTTCTCAATATTAACATTCGGATCCACATGAGTAAAACCTCCTCTGTTCTCACCATGTTTGTTGTTATAGACTTTCTTCTCAGAAAACTTTCTTCTTCTTCGTGATATTCAGCCAGCCAATTAGGCCCCTGGTGGATTGATTGAGAAATGCTAATTCCAATGTACAGGACGCATACAAACAAATATACCCATTTACATATGCAAAGTGAGCATGAATGAGACAAATAGTGCTTCTCTTTGCATTTTAATAAGGTCTATGTTCTTATGGTTTCTTTAGTTTTCTTCTGTATTAGACACGTAATCGTTCAAACATACCTGACATGTTTCGACGGGAAACTTCCGTCTTGGTCAGAGGTCCCACAAGGTGGTGTGTGACGTGTTTAAAATGTCTGATGTTCACTCACCTCTGACCAAGACAGAAGTTTACCGCTGAAACATGTCCGGTAGAAGAAAACCAAATAGTCTTTTTTTTTTTTTTTTTTTTTTCTTTTCCTTGTGATTTTAACCTTCGAAGCTTTAAATACTTTCAATTCAGCTGAGAAACATGGAGAGTTGATTGTAATTGCAGTCTGTGTTCATATAAACACCGCTTAGAGCCTGCACATTGAGCAGAATATGTTTGACATACATTCATGGAAGTACTCAGGAGTCCTTTAAAATGGAAATGATATAATAATGTTCTGAATTATTCAGGAACAAGTTGAGGTATTTGTTATTAGTGTGTTGGGAGCTTCAGGGTATAGAACTATTTACATGTGTATGATGAAATAATGCAGGCTGTCTGAGGTTATCCGCAGGTTTGTGTATTCATTTTTTTATGTACAGTAGATTAGTTTTCATGCGTTATCCCCGGTCAGACATTAAAAGGTTAAACTGAAAAGGGCGAAGTCAAGGGAAGGTTAACTGGCGTGTTTCCACGAGACTACTCCCGGGACTTTTTGGGGGGAAGGTACTTTTGACTGGGCTGCGAGCTGGCCTGGTCCTCTCAGGCGTCGTGTCGTGTCGAACTTCACGACGATGTCATCATATCATGTCAGTCTACTTCTTCGTTGGCGTTTGCCAACAATGCCTGCACCTCCTGGTCGGTCCACTGGTCTTGGCTTTCCTTCTCCATTTCTTCTGATCTTCTTTGCTGTTCTTTCGTCGAGTAAGCGTAATCGTCTTCTGCTTCGTCATGTTGTGAAATTCCTCCAGCAACGACTCTTTGAAAATTAGAGATTGTTTGTCACGATCTGCTGATGTCATTTGTGATAACCAATCTGCACGAGTTAGCTACTAGTACCGCCCAGCAACTCTTCTGGGCTGTTCTCAAGTACCTACCCTCGAGCAGGTACTCCGTTTGTTCCTGAAAACGGCCCCATCGGAACAGCCCAGTCAATAGAGAGTCATATGCGCATTGAAATTCCTGTTAAATGGCCCAGAAGTTCCGATAGTGGAAACGCGTCTAATGTCTGGTCAAAAAGTCAGAATTAATTAAGTTAGAATAATCTACACCAAACTTCTGTTTTTGGGTAGGGAATTACTTGTATTTTCAGAGAAATGTATTTTGAATTGAGGAAAAAATTTGAGGAGTTTTAGGAGTGTGAATGTCTGGAAAGTGAAAAAGTTTTCTGCTGTCATTCTGGGTTCATTTTATAAACTCTCAAACAAAATTTATTCTGAATAAATTGAGATTTGACTTTTACATTATTCATGTCATTCTTTGAGTTTAAAATTCAAAAATGCATATATCTTGTAAAATAAGTCTTAATGTAATGTCAATATTTTTTTTTATGTTGTAAAAAAAATTGATATTGATAGTTGAAATAAAAAAACGTTTAATTTCATATTTACTTTTGTTGTCCATTCGTGACACTCCCATTTGTCAAAACTCTTGCTATTTAGGTATGATCAAATGTTTTTTTCCTCTAACCAATTATTAGGTTGTAAATTAGATGGTTTAAAGTCTGAACTGAATACATTTTAGGATGAAAATGTCAGAGGAACTTCAATTTTGAGCACTTAGTAATTCTTGCAGAAAATGGATGTAAACTTTTTGTCCAACGATTTTGTGTACTTTTTGATATTTTTCATTTCTAAATACTTGAAACTAAATTTATCCCTTTGAGTATGTTTCAGATGGCATTTAGACCTTTTCAGTTATGTGTAATATTTGTCTGTGTTTTGGTTCAAAAATTAAGAATAAAAAATGTAGTAGGCTGTCCCTCTGTGACACCTTTGACCTCAGCTAATTAGCCTTTTAACATCTGACCAGGAAAACGAAGTGGAAACCAAAACGGTTTCATCATCGCCACAGCACACAAGTTCAGTCTGTCATTGGAGCATTTGATTGGAAGAGATGCTGCTTTTATTTCAAGGCAGCTGCGGCTGAGTCTGCAGGTTGTGGATCGAATGTTGTTTTTGTGAGAAGTTCTTTGGCTCTGATTACCTTTTCACCGCTCATATTTACTGGTAGTGAGGGGGTCAGAGCCTCGGCACCAAATACAAACTGTCCTTATAGTACTCCGTCTTTAAGTAAGCAAATCCATTCCACATAAGTTGGCTGTCTCAGTTGATTTCAGAATTCATTACAGCAAGTTGCTCCTGACGTAATCGATTAAGTGTCTGTACATATTACAACGAGCATTCGAGTGCGAGGGATTTGTAAGTGCTGATCTGTAAATGTGGGTGATCTTTTAGCAGTTTTTCAAGCAGTATGGATAACTGTGACTGGAAATGCGTGGCTATCCATCTACTTCTGAAGAAGTTAAAACCATTGCATGTTCTAAATGATTTATTGTTGCAGCAGAATACGGTTCCTCAGAGGAGATGGAGCCTAAGCTGTTGCTGGTCCCAGATTATGGAACGACCTGCCTCTGCAGAACAGACAGACCTGCTCGTTGCCTGTTTTTATATCTCTTCTGAAAACCTACCTGTTCGACACTCTGGCAGTGTTGCTTTGATTCATTTCATTCACTGTGCGTTTGGTCTTCTGGACAGCACTTGGGTCGATTGTGGTTGTTTTAAAGTGCTTCACATAGAGATTGACTGATTGATGTGAATTTGCGACTATCGGCGTCAAGGGGTGAAAGATTTTTTTTTTTTTTATACATTTTAAAAGCCCACTGATCGTACAATATAACTGAAACACTCAGATAATTAAGATTTTTCTGCAGCATTTAAATGAAATTTTTAATTCACGTGCACATAGTAGTCTTTTAACTTTTATTGAACTTCAAGTGCTGCCCACACAGGTGCCTGATCAAATATCATAGCATTTTTACTGCTGATCAAATATCGGCTTAAAAAAAAAAAAAATTAAGGCCGATATTGAAAAAAATCTTTCAGCTACTAATGTATATTTATCTCCCTCTAGCTTTATAGATAAAGTTAGATTGGATTTGCAAATATAACTAATGAATATTGTCCACCTGGGTTGCAAGTTCCAGGTTATATGTCATGATTGTTTTGTATACCATACAGGGTTTTTCCAAGCTGAGTCAGGTTGCTGTTTTTTTTCCTTCAAAAACAAACCAAATTTCTCCCATGTCTCATGTTTCTGTTGTATGTTTTGAGATGATGCTTTGTTGCAGGTAACTGTGTTCACGTGCAGAAAATATATATTTTCCTCTAAAACTGAACGTTTTCAAGGGATGCACTGATGCATCAGTTCTTGGTGGTTGCATGGAAGATTTAATTTTGCCATTGGCACGGGCTGTTACTTACCTGTTATATTTAACTTTTTTTTTCATTACTTGGATTGAATTTGTGGTGTATCAAAAATAATGTGATGAAGGGCTGAAAGAATAAAAATTCACCTTGTATTTGTTGATACATGGAATAAATTGAAGGTTTCCTTGGATTGAAAACGACAAAAATATAAACTTAGGAAATCTACAAGTTAAATGCAGTTATAATATCAAACTAATCCAAAATGAATGACTGTGGCTTCAGTCCTGCCAAGTATTTATCCCAGCTGAGACTTTTGCAATCAATGCATCCTTAACCCCTTGATGCCTGAATTTATTTCCAATTATGGAAAAAAACCCATTTTCACTTGTTTTTGCTTTTAAGTAGAAAGTATTTTGGAGCGGAGGGGGTTTGATGCAAATTCACGACAATCGGCGTTAAGGGGTTAATTCTCCAGCTCTTTCATTTACATACAACTCCTCCGTGTTTAGCTGCTTGACCTCCTTAAAAAGACTGGATTTGGAAGTTTTTCATAATGTTGACAAGTGAGAGCATTTCTCTTTGTGAAAGGAAATATGGGCTTTTCTTTGTGATATGCATTTGTTCCTGAGGCTTGCTGTTGGCCAGTTGTCATGTTGACTATGTGTTTGGGTTGGTTTGTGGTTTGTATTAACCCTTTAAATCCTGAATCTATTTTGGCTGTTTTTTAAAATACTTTTGATTTTGTCTCTGTAATACCACATAAAAACATGCCCATGTTTGGTATCTTTTTTTTTTCACCGCAACTTCATCTATATGAAGAGATAATTATTATTTCACAACAACCTACTTCATTCACATTTTGGACCAAAAAATACACAAAAATCATCAAGTTCATGTAGAGTATTATCAGCTGATTTGACCACTTTTCCCAGTTTGTAAAATGGCGAATATATGAACAGAAATGCAACGCCTGCCGTCCCATCCCACCAGTACAAGTGCACATATATGCTTGGATAAACAGTTATATCAAATTAAAACAATCATATCTCTGGTTTTCTGTGGTTTATTGGTGCTAAATAAAAACTGGAAGAGTTTCAAATCCACACTTTCCAGTTATTTTTTTTGTTACAGCGCTTTAAAGACACCGTGTGAGCCGTTGTGATCATCAGCCCCACAGGGTTAAAAACCTTCAGTGAGATGTATTTTCTAAATGCCCATTATCTGGGTCTGATCAAATGAAAGTGAACATTAACATGAAAAAGTAAATTTGCACGTTGTTAATCCAGGGAGCTCATTTTTTAGCTAAATATCTGTATTTTATGGAACTATTCTTTTTAAAATAGCACTTATAGAAAAAAAACTTTGATTTGATTGTGCTTTTTACGCCATAGCCATCCCTCAGACAAGTCAAACTTGAAAATATCTAAAAAAAAATGTGAACATTTATTCAATTTGTCCCATTTAAAAAGACTGTGAATTGTTACGAAGACATGACTCTTTACTTGTAATTTACCAATATCAGTATGGAACAGCACAAGTTTGAAATAACACTCTTAGTATGAAATACATTAAATAAAGCATTGTAATTATATCTGCTTTGTTTTAAAAAATATGTCAACATTTTATTTTAGGTGACTCGCACAATGGAAAAGAATCATCCACATGTAACCATGGCAACCTGTCCATGCGTTACTGCATTCTCATGTCAATAAAACAGACTTTTCAATATTTTATTCCAAAATTAATATTCAGCATAGTTGAACATAATATCTAAAAGGTTTTGTCCTGCTTGATATAAATTTGTGTTGAGAATCACATGTTTTGAATGTTTGCATAAAGCTTAAAAAATGAATGTCTGTTTCATTTAATATTTTCACCCAAAATTTTTTTCTTTACAAATTTTGTTCTACATAATAAAGTGCCTGTAAAGACCTATTCAAATATGCATATACGTTACTCTGCTTCCATGATACAGACTGTTGAACACGTGTTACAGCTTGATCGGACCCATGTACGCCAAAAAATGCTCCTAAAACTCAAATAATATTTAAAAAAAAAAAAAAAAAAACCCATGGAGTTACTTTACTGTTTGGAATAAGCCCTTTTTTGTTTAATATCCAAATATCCTGAATATGTTTAGATTGGAAAATATTGTCCTGTTCAGAATAAGTGACTTTTACACCCGTCTTGGCTCACAATTAAACCTCATCTCTGAGTCGTACCTGACTACGGTGGTATTGAATATAAATGAGCAGGCTTCATGAATGTAAATTTATTGAATATATTTGGGGCAAAGCTTTTCGAACACCCTCCCACAGGATCTGGATGTGCCCCGGAATGATGTGCTCACCTAACAAGTGTTCCCACAGAATGCATATCACGCCATAACACGGCCCGTTCTGCTCGGCCCTTTCAATCAGGCGTGTATGTCAGCCTGCTGGGATCACATGGCTCTATTCCCAGATTTCTGTCCAGGACCCCCACCCTCCCTCCCCCTTTGTCTTCTCAGGTACAGAATATGCCTTGCTCATCTCAGGGGAAGCAATTAGATTTAGCGTTGCTGTCTCGCCTTAAGCCTAACCATCTATCATATTATTGTAATTAATGTTACGCGCATTTAAATGTAAGCTTAAGCCCATTTGGCCGATGACCAGGGATGAATCATAACCGTGTGATGCTCGGAAATTTATGACACTTATGACTGTAGCCTATGTCTTAACATAAATATTGTAAAAGGATTGGTAATGCTGACAAAAATTCTACAGCTAACATATTCTCTGGGACATTAATGCTGTGGGTATAATTCATAGCAGTAAAATCCATGCAGTAATGGCGATGTGGTGGCATGCATCATTTTGAACTTAACAGCGAAGTGCACTTTCATAAGGGGAGCAAAAAGGCAAGTGTTTATGATCCAGACAGTATTGACATTAATGACACTTATTAACCAAAATAACATGCACAGAGCCCAAAAGGCAGAATCCGCTACTGTGGTAGTTGTAAAGGTTTTTCAATGGCTGATTTTTTTATTTTTATTTTTTTCCCTGTACTGCGTTTTGCCTCGATGAATAGCCTACAACTTTCTAAAAAATAAAATCAAACAAGGCACAAAATTGTTTAAAAGAAATGAACATTTATTTAACCCTTTGATGCATGAACTACAAAAACCTTGAAGTTTTTTGTCCTTCGTGTTTTAATCCTCTTCAGGCATGAAAAACATAACATAACTGACATTTTAAAAAATTATTATTATTTTTTTTTATGGAGTTACAAAAAATGTCCACTCATTTGCACACCATGCATTTAATTTTTGAAACAATATCAGAATTAAACTGTTTTTATTATATACAAAAAAATGTATTTAAAAAAACCAAAAGGGCCTGTGTAGAAAATATTGTAAGGATTTCTGTGGTTACAAATTTCTTGTGGTTTTCTTTGCCATAATTTTATTTATTTTTATTTGCTTATTTTGTAGTAATTTGTAAGATAACCTGTAAACTTGTAAATCGAGAGAAATTATGTAAAACAAATGAGAAGAAAAAACGACGAGACGGTCTTACATTGTATGTAACCTGTTGGCCTCAATAAAGATAAAAATAAAAAAAATGAACCAATATCAGAAAGTGATATACTTGAATATTTTAATACAGCTAATCTGATGTTTTCTGTCATTTTTACAGACTCTACTTCTACTTTCATACTAGTTATGACTCACTTCATGGAGATGATATGCAAAAAGAACCCTGTTAATTCCAGTCTAAAACAACTCGCACTTGATTTACACTCAAACATGTCACTGTAGATCAGGCTAATCTAGAACAGAAAAGTTACAGTAATGGTATGAATTACAGTGTATTATGGGATGGTGCATAATTGTCCACTGTGTTGGCTGATATGGAACTAAAACCACAAAACCCATGAATGTAGAAGAAAACAGCTGTAGAATAACTGTCCACTGTAGTGACTGGGGGTGTGTATTGGCAAGAATTTGGTGATATGATACGAATCACAATACTAGGATCATGATACAATATGTCACAATATATCATGATACTGTTTAAAAGGCAATTTTTTGTCTTTCTTTTTTTCAAAAGTCCTTGACGAATTGAATTGCACCCGAAATCTGCACAAATACTAAACCAATTTTTTATTTGATCACAGCGGGATCTGATGCCACATCACCAAATTTTCCTGTTAAAACTTAAATTGTTTTACAGTCATTACAGTTTCAGATCCTGCTCAAATGTTCATATTCTATTAGTTCATAACATTATTTTTGTGCAACAAAGTAACAAACATCTGCCTCTGTGACAGTAAAAAGTGCTTTTAGAACGCGTCAAATAACAATTATTTAATAAACCACTGAAATGTAAACAAAAAACTAATATGAACTGTTTGAGTAAAAAGCTAAAAATATCGATACACAACTTTTTAATATCGATACAATACCACGAAATGAAATATTGCGATAAATTGCAGAACTTATATTTTCTTACACCCCTAGTAGTGACCACTATGCATCAAAGGGTTAACACATAGGGAGGGTCAACATCACCTCTCTGGTCTTACGAGTCTTAATCTTGCATTTGTTTATTTAGGGCATTTGGGTGGAAAACAAACAGATTTAGACTGTTCTCTGCCGTGATGGGATGTTTTATGAACTGTTGCTGTCAGTTGACTTTAGCACCGATGACTGCACAGCCTCCACTGTTTGCACACACTGAGCCCGTTTACATGACCGTACATTTTTGATAACTGGGAGTCGTCAGATCGTTGTAATAATGAGATCTGATGCGTTCACTTGCACTTCAGAAATAGCATAATTGAAAAACGCTGGTTTCTTTCCAAATATAGTGGAGGAAAAAATTATTAAACCATTGAAAGTCCTCAAAAACAATGGTTTTGCAATTAAATACTAACTCCTGTGTGTATCATGTGACTGTTTTTTTGGTTATTGTCAAGAAAACAACGGAAATAGCTCGATATAAACTCAATTAAAAAGAAAACAAACTAGACTGCCCTTGTTTTCTGCAATTTCTTGTTCATTTTAATGCCTGGTACAACTAAAGGCACATTTGTTTGTACAAATATAAGAACATAAAAAAATAGCTTGTAAGAGTTAAATTTCAGAGCTGATATCTATCCATTTTCCATCTTTTCTTGATAATAACCAAGATCACTTCAGTTCTTACATCAATGTCTATGGCATTGTACTGACAAAACCAGTGCCTTTTGTCATTCTGTGCTTTCTTTTCTCTCTGTTTTAGTCACATGATGTATACAGGAGTTAGTACTGGATTGCATAACTATTGTTTTTGGTGACTTTTAATGGTCTAATAATTTTTTTTTCCACGACCGTATAACAGCATCGATCAGAGATTCAACCACAACAAACCATATCTGACACACAGACAATAAGCATTACTTATATTTTACAGGGGTTCCACTCAAGGCTGGGACGTTTCATTATTTGCAGAAATCGTATTAAGGAAAAAAGAAACCGCTTTACTTTTCGTGGACTATTTTATCAGTGTAATTGCAGTATTTTGCAGACCGCATTGTGCATTGACGGTCTTCAAATTTTTTTCTGCGACTTGTCTTGTATTTCTTACGTCTGCGTACATGTGTTTGGTTGCTATCCTGTCTAAAACCTGGTTAATTTTGTCCCTGTTTTTTTTTCTTTTTTTTTTTTTTTACATTTTATTATTGCATAAAAATAGACTTAATTAACATGGACTCGCACATTGCAAATGCAGCTGACGTGTTATCTAAACTCACAGTCACACAACTTTCTGACAGGTGATGAACAATGTGTATAAACATTCATTGCCAGCTTTTGATGCAGTACAGACACATTTATGTACTAAAAATGCTGTGATGGTCCTCATTGGGGGCTGTTTTACTCTCTTGAGAACCTTTTCAACGGTTTCTCTATTCTATTTGATTGTAAACACATACATAATGTCCTCCAGCCTGAAGCAAAAGTCAGGGTCTTTGAGCTCTCTCTCTCCCTCTCTCCCTCTTTCGCATGCCTTCTGTCCTTGCTTCACGAAGCGGTCCTCTCTCTCCTCATCCTCCTCCTCCTCCTCCCCCCACCCCCTTACACACTCTGTTGATCAGCTCAGGAAAGGGAAAGTGCTTGTGTGAAACCTGAGGATCACTTGCCGACTGAGGAAGCAAAGAGAGCGCGCACATCATATATTAGCCCGCAAAGGTAAGATGATGCTTAGAGGGACAGTTGATAGCAGTTAGCCTCCTTCATATCCCCTCAGTGTCAGTGTTATTAGAAATGTAATGAACACTGAAATTTGTGGTGCTCTGACTACATTAATACATCTGTTGTTGAGTGATGAGGTCTGAAAACTTCTACTCTAGATTATAATGATTGTTTGGCCGTATTTAATTCTATGGTGTCATTAAATTCGATGAGTTATACTCTGGTTTCTTATCAGCTGACTGTTTTAATTGTATTTTGTAACTGTGGAAGAGAGATTACGGGGAATGTATAATTATTTGTGTTAAAAGCATCAGCTGGCGTGTTTGGTGAATAACTTCGGTCTTGTAACGAAAGCTCAGGACACACGAGTCGAACGTTTTGCAGTTCCAAAAGGGCACGCTGAAATGTCTTGCATTTCATTATGGGCATGCATAGCTGGGGGCAGAGAACATTTTCCATTTGCATATGCTCTCAGGTGCATTGTGTGCATTTGTGACAGTTTGTTTGTGTGCTGCAGTGGCTCGAGCAGTTGGTTGTCAGATGTTTACCACAGGCTGTTAAAGGGTCGTCATTTGAGTTATACGGCTAATAATTGTCACCCCCTGTACTACACTAAAGATTCATGTTTACTGCAGTCACACTTAATGACTTCAGAGGATTCCCCAAAAGTCCTTGAAAATAATTGCACGCTGTATTTCACAGTAGTGAGGTGCCAGCCATGTGTAGTCCAAACAAGAGGACCCAGTGGAGGGAGGACCTGCAGCATTTCCGTAAAGACCACGGCTTCTCTAAGAAAGTCCTGCTCAACTGCTGCCTGGTGCGACGCATCATGACCTGGGCCTCCCCAAACCCCAAAGGTAGAAAAACCACTGCTTTATCCCTGCAGGTGCGAGTCTGGCCAAGTGAGGCGGTTCAGTCAGTTCACACAAATTGTGTCTAATTGCCTCTAGTCGATAGGATAATTGGCTGTCAGCTGCCTGTGTTAGTTCAGTTAGTTGGGCTGGTTTGGCTCTCCAGTGTCTCCTGGAAAAAAGATTTCCAATTCAATTTGATGAACTGAAGTTAAACTAAAGGTAAACTCTGGAACACAAGAAATCATACTTACACTATACCCGGCTCAGATGCACAGTTATCGTTTTAGGTGTTTATTTTTATCTGTCTGTTAAGTCTGAGTGCACTTAGGTTTTTTATTCCAGATAGGAGAGGTGAAAGTGACGGTCGAAAGGGAAATCTAATACTTGCAACCCTTACCTCAGGCTTTAGTTTGTGCTTGTCATGTTTCTTTTTGTGCATTATCCTTTTTTTTTTTTTTTTTTTTTTAAAAGGTGGCAAAATATCTTCAACATTGCCTTTCTTACAGATATTATCTATTAGAACCCATTTTGTATTTCTTATTTGAAACATACAAAAGTGAAAAAAAAATGAACATATGAACTGGGTGGTGACAGTTTTGGTATTTCTTACTTAAAAAAAGTCATAGCTTTACAATACCACTGAGTTTTTTGAATATTACACATGTTTATGTAGTAAAACAAAGAATAAATATTGGGAGATTATAAAAAAAGAGGACATTTTTAGAGGAGTGATACAAATTCAGGGTGGATAGAGGATACAAATTTGATCCATTTGTCCCAAATATGATAAAATGTATCCCTCTGTATTCAGATAGAGAAAGTAAATTTCCCCATTTTGGATATTTCCGAGCTCTATTGTTGTTGGAGTTGCGTTGTGCATTATGTTCATGTGCGGATCATCAGCAGGTCAGTTGGTGTAGTTTTATACCATGGGTGGATTGTATAAACTAGAACGGGTTGCTTGATTATGCATTTCTCACTTACTCATTGGGTTATTTACAGTGTAGTAGTTGTACAGAAAAGAAAAAATTAAGACTTAGACTTAAGCAGCTAGTATATCATAATCCACTCCGACCATCTGTAAAAGAAATGCCGATTCCAAAGTAACTAAATAATAAGATAAATGCTGTTTGTGTTTCAAAAAGACTGCATTTGCAGGACAATTTGTATGTGTCACCTGTCTTTTTCCAAGATCAAGCGGAATACAAAGCAGCTTAAATATGTGTACAAAGTGTAAATGGCTGTGGCTGTTAGCACTATTAAAAATATTAATGTGGTATTGATCAGCCATGCTTGGTTGTATGGGAGCACCAGGATTTATGACTTCTCTGGCTTTGCACCACATGTCACAGTTGACAGCTTCAGTAAATTATTTCACACTGAACCTGGATCGGTATTGATTACTTCAGGGGTTATATATTCACAATGGCCACATAGCCTATTAGAGAAGGATTTACAGCTAAAAGTTCCTGCAGATGGAACAGGAAACTACGCAGGGAGTAAAATATTACATGGATGTCGTGACACACTTACAGACACATGACGAATTAAAGGAAAAACTCAAAATGCGTCTTCGTGTGGCGTTGGAGCACATTCAGAACCGCTTCAGTCCTACTTGTTAATTGCCCAGTTAGTCCCTGAAGACTACTCAGTTCTTCTAAAAATGACTCCCTCTGTTGTGTTTTGATGATGGTGGTGGAGAACACTGACTAACGCAACCACTGGAAATCTCCTGTAAGTGTCGGTGTATTTAAATCTTGTTTGTTTGCTTATTTTTAGTCGTGAACAGGGATCATTGATGTATCGGCAAAACAGAACTAAAAATAATAAATGTCCCCATAAAAAAACCCCAAAACATCGATCTTGGAATTAGTAAAGACCAGATCGTATGCTTCACATCGACCATGGCTCAGGAGGTGGAGTGGGTCATCCAATAACCAAAGGGTTGGTGGTTTGAATCCCACTCTGTCCTAGTCAGTCTGTTGGGTCCAAGACATTTCACCCACCTTGCTTCCAGTGTCACTCGCACTGGTGTATGAATATGTATGAATGTTCGGTGGTGGTCGGAGGAGCTGTTTGGCGTGAATTTGCAGCCATGCGTCTATAAATTTGCCCCAGAGCAACTGTGGTTGGAAAAGGCAAGTTTATTTGTCTTGCACATTTCATGTACAGGACAACTCAAAGTGCATTACATAAAACATAGAAGCATCACAAGAGAGGAATAAGTTAAAACATAAAAACATAAAAATCACAAAGAACAAAAATTGTAATAAAAATGTGATTAAAATTCATTAAAAAATAAGATGAACTTTAAGCTTAAAAGAAACTATGCAGATCTAAACTTCTGAGTAAGGACTCTATTCAAATGCAGCTGAGAACAGGAGGGTCTTTAACCTGGATTTAAATAAACTAGGTGTTTCAGCTGATCTGAGGCTTTCTGGGAGTTTTTCAGACATGAGGACCTACAAACATAGTTGCCCACCACCAGAGTGTGAGTGCGAGAGTGAATGAATGCCTTGGGTGCCTTGGGAAGTACTGTAGAAATCTAATTTATTATTATGATGATGATGATGATGATGTCATTTGACTCATCAAACCTTTCCATGGATGCAGACAGTGGAAGGGGTCATTCTGGAGAAGATGACTCCCTTTCCTTAGATTTTTCACCCAAATAAATCATAACTGATAGAACACTTACGTAATTTGTTGTTTTTTATAGGAAGGTTTATGATAAAATTTACTTCAGTGAGCTTCAATATGCTTATGTGTTTTTATTTATGTATGAGCTAGAAGTTAGGATGTAATTGATACTTCATCCTTTCATTGTTGTTCATTAGATACTTTTCATTTTTTGTGCATGTAGTGGTAACGACAGACAAGCTTTTAACTGTTTGCCATATCTTTCATGTCATAACCCAGTGTGTACTTGGTCTCTGTCAGATTAGTTTTTCCTCTCTTCGCCTGTTCTTCATTTTTATTTATTAGTTACAGCTGCTTAGCTTCTGTGATTGTGCCGCAGCTCGGCAACATGTTAAGCATAACCGTAAAAGCTGGAGCGTTCTCATAACTGGCAGATGCTCTTTTACACCACTAAGGCTTGTCGTGAAGACAAACGGCTTATGTTTGAGTATGGTTTAAGATGCCATTAAGCAGTTACGAATGTGACTGGAGGGATTCCTAAAGGACAGTGCAGTGATGCAGTGCTGATGTTTGTGCACGGGAAAAACAACAGCAGAAGGACTTCAAAACAACTGTTGTCATAAATAAGAAAAGACCGATCATGCATATTTACCTCCTGTGCCACAACGAACTACTTTTCTCATTTTGTATACATTGAATTGACGTCAATAGGGAAGTTGCAGGTTAGATCTCATAATCAGTGTAGTTTTTTTTGTGTTTGGTGTTGGGATGGCTTCTTCTTGTTTATGCATGTGTGAAACCACTAGTTTGTGCCTCCACCTACACAGTTATCACAAAATCTATTCCTGTAATAACATGTGAGCAGGCGAGCACAGCTGGAGCCGGACCGGGGCCCAGGTGTTTCTGTAGGCCACATCTGAATTAGATGGAGCCATTGTTTAGATTTTTCATTCCGTTCACTGCTCCTTTTTTCAATGAAAGCAGGCGGCCCTCCTCCTGGAGCACGCTGCATTTTCATACCGCCTTATGTTCTCACTCTGGGATGCTGAAACAAGCCCAGCAGTGTGGTGTAATAAAGAAATGACATCTGTTAAGTTATGAAACTGCACTTCCTGTTGACAAACTGCTGTGCTGCAGTTTTTTCAGTATCTTTAATTAATAAGAACAACATAAATAATTCATACAAGATAGCACAATAGTATCATCTTAATCATTTGAATGGTTGGTCTACAGTGGAATACATTTGATAAAAGATTTTAGTGGTATATTTTATTATTATCATTACTTTTTTAACCCTTCAGCATTTTGGCCTTAAATATATGTGTACTGTGGCCATGAGTTGCTTGGGTTTCGAACCTTGGCTCAATTCGCCCTATTGGTTTTATTTAATTATTTTATTACTGTATGGATATAACAAGACAGGGTTATACACAAACACTGATACGGATACAGATCCTGAAACAGAAACAAACAGGCAATTTTGTTAAACATTAACAATCAACAGTAACAACAACAGTAACAACAGCAATAAACAGTAACAAACACTAACAACACTCAACAGTAACAACACGAATAAACAGCAACAACAGTAATAAACATTACAACAATAAACTGCAATAACAGTAATGAAGAGTAACAACAATAAACAGTAGCAACAGTGATAAACATTAACGACAATAAATGGTAACTACAGTAATAAAGAGTAACCACAATAAATGGGAACAACAATAGAAGAATATCGGTGAATTTGAAAAACAAAATAGCCCAGTATGACAATAACCAGCATCCACCCACCGTCACCAGCAGCCGTACAAGGACTACATGGACGGGACAGGCCACTGAGCTCAGAGGACCCAAACCCCTTCCCATGGCACCGCCCCACAGCCAGAGCCAGAACTGCAACCACAGAGCTGCTCTGAGATCCACCCCATCCAGGGCAAGGGTCCCTGGACAGATATGATGCAGCCCCACCCCCTCACCCAGCAAGAAGCCAACCAACCAGCAGAACCAGCCGCACCCATAAGCACAGGGTGTGCCTCGGCCCCAGGGGTAAAATGAGCCCCCAACCCCACCACCCAACACCCGATCCCTGGCAGTGGTATCTTTAACTAAGAGCGTTATCCTCATGGTACTCAGAATAACCTCCTGGCGTACAGATGACGGCACCATAAACCTGCCAGGTGGCAACAGCACCCTCCGGATGTAGTAGCAGTCACTAGAAAGTGCACGCTTAATAAAGCTGGTGTTTCCAGAAATAAACCAGTGCTATTGTGTGTCTGCGGGAAACACAACTCCTCTGAGAGACAATTTTACAAACCCCTGCTGTCTTTATGCCACACTCAAATAGGTCAGGAGATGGACTCAGTGGAAAATGGCCATCTCCTGCACATCCCATTGTGTTCTGAGCCAGATTTTGTCATTTGGATAGCACAGTCACACTTCATATGGCATACTTCGCTTTTATCTTGAATTTGCTCATTTTCCTTTCTCACCGCCAATCCAATGCAACACATTTGTTGTTCCATCCCTGTGTGTTTATCACTGCACCTTGTCTGTACCGCCAGGAGAGGGCAGCAAACACCAGTCTAATACTTAGTAATAGAGGCAACGTATTCTGTTTGCTGCATTCTCAGAAGTACACTGACAGTGCTTTGAAAACAGAAATAAATGTGTGAAATGTTAGTCGGTGTTAAAAGACCAGGCTGACTTTAAGTGCGGCGTTCTGCGGATGTTTACCATATTTATACCCGACACTTGGACAAAAACATACGCGATGAGACATAAAATACAACACCATTTCAAGTCATGTATTTCTCTTGTGCTGTGGTTACTGCAGGGAGGTGCTGATTCAACTCTGCTGGCGTTATCGTATTTTTTCTTCAATACCTTCACCGCTTTTTTTTACTACTCTAGGTTCTGATATTATTGAACTGCTCTCCTGCTGCCATAAATTCTCTGAATGTCTGCACTGCAGTAGTAATTGAGTGGCCCCAAATGCACTCACTAGAGCAAAGACGTGTCTCTTTGCTGACAATGGCACCACATAATATTAAAATACGATAATGGGGGAATCTGAATGTGGTGGCTTACTAGATAGCTTTGGGTTTAATGATCGGACATTCAAGCCGGTCTATCAGTGCTCATCAGAAGCAAATGCCTCTCAAGTGGGATTTGCAGATGTGGAGAGCATGTGTTTCTCTGAGATTTGTGAGTTTTGATTACACAACAGGGGCACGAAGCTAAAACACAATAGCTATCTGACTAGTTTAGAACCAGCTTTCCTTATCAGCGGTTTCATCGGTCTGATACTCTGTTATTTAAGAAGCAGGTTTTGCATTTGCACATACAGTTCCTCAGCGGGACGGTACCGAGCAGAGCCATTTAATTCAATCTCACCGATATCCAGACGAGCAATCTGGACACGCTGTTTCCCAATTTTTTTTCTCATCTCTATCTGCTTGTGCGCTCGAGTGCTCTCAGTTGCTTTACTTTATGTAGCTCTAAGCTGCAGAATCCCACCACCTTGAGACTGCAGCGTGAGGTCATGTCCTTCAGGTGGCACATAAATGAATAGAAAATTCAGTTTGTTCTGCCCGGACAGTAATAAATCCTCATGGAAACCAGCTAAGTTCAATTCTGTTTTTTTTGTTGTTTCATGAAATAGAGGATTTACTTGGGTGGTAGGGTTTTACTACACATCCCAACAACAAGTAGCATCAATCTGTTCCTATTTTTATTTGATTCTCAGGTCTAAATCCCATTGCTGCTCCTTGCTGATTGGAATTTAATTGCTCTGTGTTCGTGCGCAGTGTGTTGCCTCATCCAGTAGCTCGACACCATGCTGTGATGCATTGCTAAAAAGAACCTTAAACCTTGCGAAATGATGTTAGTCACCATTATACTGTATTTTGGAGGATATATTAAATATGAATACTCATGTCCTTGATGAGTGGATTACTGGTGATTCTGAAAGTCAAATCCCAATTTGACGTCTAGATTCAGGCTCGATGTCTGTTTTGAGATTGAGCAATGCACTTTCAGTTTTAATCTTTCTCACTTGGTCAAGCGTGCAGTTCTGCGTAGAACTAAGGTAGAAATGGGAAAAGGCATTGATGGATTAGAGGCGAAGCTGAAGCAGCGTGCAGCCTCTCTGTTCGGAGGAAGGGGGAAGAAGAGTGAGCGCCCAGGGAATGCTGGTTGGCTGAGATGCAGACATGTCCTACTGTTGTCATTCATTTGATTCATATGTTGTGAAAACAGCTGCTGGAGAATGAAGGGGAACGGATCCAACAGTGATACCTTTCCCTGTCATTAATCTTTTTCTTTGCTCTGGTACTTATGACAACCAGAGGAAAAATACTACAAGCTGTTTACAACACACAGTCAAAGAGCTGACGATGGCAGAGTGCAGTGGCAGGCATGATTCACTTAAACCCCCTGAAAACCATGAATATGCACAGAGGCATAAGTGCTTTTTGCATTTTCACTTTTTTTCCCCTCATTTTTCAACCATTCGTGAAAGCAAACTGTCAACACTTATTATACTTATAGTCAGGTCCAAATGAATGATCAGTCTTTTTAATAATTCTGCTATCCACCAACTATATGCAGACAGTACGCATGTTTTTTTTTTTCTTTAATGCATTTATCATGAAATATTTGACTGAGATTATTACATTACAATTACATTTCAATTTTCCTCTGTGTAATAAGAAGAAATAGTCCCGATTAGTACAAATAGTTGTTTTTTTTTCATATTCAGTCATATTTGCAATGCCCTTTCTACAAATGCAAGGCTTCCTTAATCATTTCAAAATAGAACCTCACTACTTTTTCAGTAGATTGAACGTATTCATTGCTCAACAGAGCTTCTATGATGTAAATGTTTCCTTCCTTGTGCTGAGAATTGAAAGTTTCACTGAGAAAGTAAGACACACACCTGCAGTGACTGAAATCAGATGGTAGCACTTCTCATGAGTGATCGATAACTAAGTGTGGAAAACAGCTGGATTATTACGCTGCATTAAAAGGAACATTGTTCTTAACTGGTCAGCACATGAGAAAGAAAGTTTATCCATAGTTTTTTTTCCCCCAGGCTGTATTTGACAGCTTGCGTTTGTTTGTTTGTGCTGACCTCCTACTCTGCAATTACGGCAAACCTGGTCTGTAACTGATTTATTTTTGTGATGAAATACAGACGTTGGTTATTTTAGATCATCTGTTAATCATTATTTACTGTACTGACCCACATATTGATTTTTCAGTTTTGTAAGGTTTTTTTTTTTTTTTAAATTGAAGTACATGATGAGATTTATTATTATTATTATTATTATTATTATTATTATTATTATTATTATTATTATTATTATTATTATATTTTTTTTTCTTCTTTTGAGATCATCTGTAATCTGAAGTTTGCTCGAAATAATATCAATATCAGAACTGTCTGAGTTTCTGGATTGCTGAACAGTTAGCATGCAAACGATTATGTAAAGTTAACGCATGCATGATTATCGTACTACTTGCCATATCTTGAATATTAAAATCGAAAACAAAAGATCAACGCAGTGAACAAGTTGTCGGTTAGATCCAGCTCCTGCAAGGTGGTTTATTATTATTATTATTATTATTATTATTATTATTATTATTATTATTATTATTATTATTATTATCATTACCTCCACCAAGGTTGTGTTTTACTGTGCGTTTGTTTGTTCCCATCCGACTTTGTTTGTTTACAACATAACTCAAAAAGTTATGGATGGATTTTGATGAAATTTTCAGGGTATGTCCACTCTGGGTCAGGAAGAGATGATTCAATTTTGGAGGCGTTTTGAATCACCACCTGGATCCAGGAAATTTATAAAGGATTCTTTATCA
>JAQQZY010000011.1:15495516-15507088 GCA_030068375.1 Ostorhinchus rueppellii
AAATGGATAGATATCAGCTCTGAAATTAAACTATTATGAGCTATTTTTGTTGTTATCATTATATTTGTCCAAACAAACTTACCTTTACTTGTTCCAGGCATTAAAATGAGCAAGAAATTGAAGAAAACAAGGGTGGTCAAATAATTAAATTTTTTCTGTGACTGTTTATACTTCATCACCCTTTTTACATAGTCTCTGTGTGCACTGTAACAATGGCAGTTACTGGCCTTTTTGGGTTTGCACTGAATCATGCAATAAAAAGCAGCCACACAGCGCTAAGCCCAGCCTCCTGCCTTGTATTTTTCCACACGATTCCATCAGCCTCAGTGCTATCTCTGCCACATTTTTAGTGAGCCAACTAAAGGTGGCCTTGGAGAATTCTCTCCACCACAACATAGCTTTCATCAGTGATTTAAGACGCTAGGATTGATGTTCACTCTCTGCCCTAATGCCTGATACGCTCTTCGGTTTGTGGATTTTGTGGCTAAAGTTAATAAGTCTTTATAGTCATGCTCATCATGCAAATCTTGTACATGTGTTGTGGTCTTTGCTATCTTTCTTCAGCTTGTTAAAAAGACTCTTACCCACTTCCTAGCATCACATTCAATACCCCTGATTTTTATTTAAAAAAAAAAAAAAAAAAAAAAGCAAACAAACTGGCATCGACACTGATAGATTTACATAAGCAGCTCTCATATGAATCACATAAACAGCCAGAGATGCAATAATTGGAAAATGTATCAAAGTTGCAATATTTAAAAAAAAAAAGGATGTTAAATTTAAGTCAATAGTACAGGTTGTTCGGTGAGGAAAATGTGTTTTGATCTTTGAAGCTTCCTTCTGAACTGATTTATATGCTGAATAGCTCACCAATGAATCCAGTCATGTCCTAGAATATGTGTGATTTCTATTAAATGGGAGATTTCCGTCTAAATCCACTCTATCAACAAGCTGGAAATGAAAACATGGAGGTGGTATTTTTATATGCATTACAATTGTTTTTTTGTGTCTTTTTTTTTTAGCAAGAGAAATGCTTTTTTCCCCTTTCTCCATAATAAATGCAGGTTTTTGAATTGGTCATGTTTGTTATAGATGATGTTATGTACTGCAAAGCCCCTGCTGAGAAGAGTGAGTAAATCAAACAACCTGAGAAATTACAGTAATGTTCAATATTGGGCCACCACTGTTCCAAATAGAAGCAGCACTCGATGAACCCATAATTTAAATGCCATCTACATTTCCCTGGTGCCATACCCTGCCCCCTTTTCCCCATTCAGTCACCAGTTTGAGATTCATGATGTCTGTGTCTTTAATGTGCCGTCATGGTTAAAGACCTGGCTGGCCCCAGAAACGGTAAATACACAGGACCGACACTGTCCACATGATTATTGTTTTGACTCCCAGAGAAAACGAACACGGACCCCTCACTCAATCAAAATGAATGATGAGCAGGAAGATGGGAGGTTGAAGTTCATTACTGCTGCACGGTCTGACATGCTCATCACTCAGGGATATTGTGATTACCTTCATCTATTGCCTTTTTTTTTTTTTTTTATTCTCCTTTCCCCATTTCCATCACTCAGGTGTTGACAAGTGAACAGAACATATGTCAATATTCAACTAAAATCTGAAAGCGATGGTTAAAGTCTGTGCTTCACTCCTTCTCCTTCAAGTTGGCTCTGGTCCTCTTGTGGCTTTGAGAATTGCAGCCTGTAGTAGGTGGTGTTGTGAAGTTTCTAAAAAAGTATGACAGGATCAAGATTTTTCTTATCCAGACTCCTTCCTTGTTTCAGTGCTGCTGGAAAATGCAAAATGGATGAAACATTTCACACAAATCTGAATGAGTGCAGACAGTGAGAGCATCTGTTTATAAAGGGTCAGACAGGCCTACACACCTGTGAATCTTTTACTTCAGGACTATTCATACCTCTGGTAATGCAGAAACTAGCAAAAACTCACACACTTCAGCAGTCCGGTTGGTGGTCCAATATGGTCCTTATGTAATCCTGTGGGTATTTTGTGTGTAAACCCCAGGTGAAAGGTTACACCGTAAATTAACATGACATTAATGCTCCTCCTGGTACAGTTGTTTAGCTCCATATGTTGTCCTGCATCTTGTGTCTCAGGTGTGCCGTTGTAGTTTAATATGATGTTGGCTACACAATAGAAGAGTCACTGGTGCCAAAGCTCAGAACTATAATGCTGTTTTTCCACGATGTCAGGGGTGTCAAACATGCGGTCCGGGGGCCAAAACCGGCCCACTGGAGGCTCCAGTGCGGCCCACAGGTTGAATTTGTGAATTGACTGATTTTAGATACAGACCAATGTGATCTCAAGTAAAATAATGACAAAATAATCTCTAAATAATGACAAGTACAAATGTTGTTTTTGGTCTAATGTGAAAAAAATAACCTCGCATTTACATTGAAAACTATCCTTTAACTATAAAATGTGAATAACCTGAAATGTCTAAAGAAAAGTATGTGCAATTTTAACTCTATTCTGTCTGTTTCTAAATGGTTTGTGTATTTGTAGATCTACTGTGATCTGTGAGTTTTATTGATAATAAACTGAGATGTGCTTACTTACTGTAAAAGTTGCAAATTTGAACAATATTCTGTCTGTGACTGAAATGATTGTGTAACATTGGAACATAAATAATAACCTCCATAGACAGGTGTGCATATAGCCTGAGCCACTTAAGTGTTCTTTTAATATATTCTGGTATCTTCATATTTTTTATAGTTCCATTTATAATATTGTTTTTTTAAATTTTTTATATTGCAGTACTGGGGGGTGGGCAGGTGGGGGAATCAAACCCAGGACCTTCTTGCTGTGGGCACGAGTGCTAACCACTGCCCCACCATGTCTATTACAAAAACAGTTATTAATAAACAACTAAGAAATGACGACAAAAATGTCAACTAAATAACATTCTAATTTGCTAAACAATAATAAAATGAGCTTATTACAAAATGGTTTTGATTGTGTTCTTTTTATGTTGAGATAATTATGACTAATATTTGTTTTTGGCGGAAAATAACAAATTGTATCTGTGTTCGAGAAATCACTAAGTAACCCATCACAAAACGCCTCTAAAGGAAGCGTTAGTTCTAAATCACATGACCTGCACCACATGATGTCATTTCCTCCTGAAGAAAACACTGGCAAGACTCTATGTTCTTTCTCCTCTTTCTTAATTATTTAATATAAAGTAGTGTGAGTCAAGTGTGTATGTATCACACTCTTATGTCAACAGTGTTCATACAATATCTTTATCAATAACTTAAATTTTTACGAAATTTTGCTTATGATGTTGAGAAGAATCTTTCTGTAGAAGTGCCATGTGGTGTGATGGTTCTGTTGATTCTTGGCCTGAAAACAGCAAAAATGTCAACTCTACCTGTCAACTGTGTTACCCTGTACAGGAAACTGAAAAAGTCCTTCAATTATATATTGACCCACCTTATTCTCACATTGCAGTGTTCTTTCCAGTACCTTCCTATTTGATAGTAAAGAACAGAAGGAAACTGGAGACTGTTCGTGGTAGGATCTAACGTCTGGAGTATAACGGTTTAATTTCTCAGTGTAGCTCTTATGCAGTATGTTACATCTGCTTTGACTACTATAGGGTTTGTGTCGCTGTGCAAAATGACACCGTGAGTATGCAGCAAATGGATACAGATCAGCTTCTTTTCTCATGTCATCTTTCATTAGCTCAAGAACGTAAAGCTGCATAAAACATAAACTGAACAAATAATCATCCAGGTTTGTCAGCCTCATAATGGGAGGGGGTGGGGGGGTGAGCGCCGTCCAGTTGCACGTTAATGCAGTGACTCGTCGCTCCATCTACCCCTGTGGTTAGTTAGAATGTGGTGAAGAGGATGGTCCAGATTGTCCAACATGTCCTCCACCACAGTTCCCAGTAAGTCTAGGCTATCTCCAGACACTGAACCAGCTTTCTTTACCAGTTTGACCAGCTGTCTTGTCAGATGCCATGTCCTCTGCAGACTGTACATAGAGCAACAGACCGGTGGAACATGTGCAGTATCTAGGGAACAAATAGCCAACTGTGTGAGTGTATGTGTGTCCAGGGACCAGTTCATCATGTTCTCCACACGCGCAAGACGATACTGATGTTTGTACCACATCAATATCCACCCCACATATTATTGACTTTGAAAAATCTATCATTTATTTGGTGTTGGAGCTGTTCAGTAAGAAGACAGGTTTTGCAGCTCCTGTCTGAGAAGGTTTTGGTTAGATCCACCTCCTGTCCGTTTGTGGCACACACCACAATAACTGTCATCAGAGTATGTTTGGATGTGACAGGGCTTGGAGTTGTGTACAATGTGAGCGGGAAAGGAGCCAGAAAAGTGTACAACATATTGGCAAAAGAACAAGCCATTGATTTTACTATTGCATCCTGTTAATGAGGGTATGTGAAGTTATATATAACCATTAGTAAGAAGGGTGCTATTGCATTGTGCTTTGTACTGTGTAACACTAACAAATACTAAAGATTTGCTCCCTAATGAACCTTTACAGATGTTTCATCCATATTACCATATGAACAATGAAAACAAGTATGCTGGTTTATCATCATTCATACAAATGATCTGCATTTATCATGATTATAGATGTGTAAATCACACAGTGTCATTGGTATGGGATGCTTTCTATTGTGGTTCCAGATAATATACATGTATTTTTTTTTATTTTTATTATCCTGCCCCTCAAAGTGGAGGGGCATTGTTTTTGGTTTCATTGTTTAACACTCTAGCAGCAAAACTGTGGTTTGAATTCAGAGCAAATTTGGTTTATAGATTTCCAGTGACCCAGAATGGATCTGATTACATTTTGGGAAAAGTAGGTCAAAGTTTCAATTTTTAAAAAAATTTTAAATCTTTTTTTCCCCTTCCATTACTTGAAACTGTCTGTAGTGGCAAAACTATTGGTTTAATTCAGACCAAATTGGATTTGTACATTTCCAGTGACTAAGAATAAATTTCATTTCATTTGGGGAAAAGTGGGTCAAAGTTTGTTTTTATGAATTAAAATTAAAATCTTTTTTTCCTTCCGTTACTTATAATGGGCAAAAGGTCAAATGTCTGTAGCAACAAAACTGTTAGGTGCAGTCATACCAAATGTACTTTATAGTTTAGAAATGACCCAGAATGGATCTCATTACATTTTGGGAAAAGTAAGTCAAAGTTAATTTTTATGACTATTTAGAAAAAAAAAAGTTCCCCCATTTACTTATAATGGACAAAATTTCAAATGTCTGTAGCAGCAAAACTGTTGTTTGAATTCATACCTAATTGGGGTTTATAGATTTCCAGTGACCCAGAATAAATGTCATTACATTTTGGGAAAAGTAGGTCAAAGTCCAAAATTTTTGTGAATTTTTAAAATCTTTTTTTCCCCCCCATTTACTTATAAATGTGAAAAATTCAAATGTCTGTAAAAATGAAACTGTTGGGTGACTTAATACCATATTGACTTGATAGATTGCCAGTGATCCACAATTGATCTCATGAGATTTTGGGAAAAGTAGGTCAAAGGAATCTTTGCATTTACTTATAATGGGCAAAATATGTGCGAGGGGCGTGGTTTGTTGCACCTGGCACCACTTGTTTTACCTTTATTTAACCAGGAAGTCCCATTCAGATTAGAAATGTCTTTTGCAAGGCAGACCTGGCCAAGTTAGCAGCCATGCAAAGTCCAAACAATACAAAAAATACATGTGATAAACATGAACAACAAAACACAAGAACAGTTATTAAACTATAATGGCATAAATAAAAACGGTGATATTCCTCTCACTGCATTCTCCATGATGTTAAAAATCATTAACAGAAATGAATGTTTGCAGTTTTACAGTTTTTGAAATACTTTGTACATGTATATATGTACAGCTGACACAACAGATTTCCCTCCAACATTTACTTTGCTGTGATTATACAGTGACAGTGTAGCATCCACACTGTTGGCAATACATCAGAGTGAGGATAAAGGACGTTGTTCAGTCGAAGGATAATGAGGTGTTAGACTTCATAAGGATTTAGAGAAAGGCTTGAAGCTAAATTCAATGCATCTGTCATAACAGCTACGAGTTTAAAAGCATATTAAAAGGGAGGTGAATGTGGATGCAATGTCAATGCAAACATAAGAGCCTTAAGGCAAAAAAAAAAAAAAAAAATCAAAAGATTCCAACAAAAGGAGCATTTATGGCTTTATGAAAGCAGACTTTTCAAAGTGACACAAGGTAAAGTAAGACTGTGTGGAACAAAAAAGCCTCCCTACCTGCAAATGCATTACATATGAGCTTTAGAGTTGTAGTCTGGAAAGTAGCTTTTGTTAGCGGGCGTTAATACCTCATACCCAATGAAAGAGAACCGAAAGTCAATTTTTACAGGTTCAGATCCTGCAATTAAAATTCAAGAGACAAGAAGTAAAGCACTGGCATTTGAAGTGGAGACAGGGTGAGCTTATTCTGTTTGAGCCTTTCTAAGAAAAGAAGTGTTGGTTTTTTTTTTCTTTCTCTGTTATAGGTCTTTTCCAAAGTGTAGGGGAATGGACGGACAAAGCGAGTCACCCTTATCATGTCTTGTTAGAGACCATTCATCTCCCCAAATAGCCCCAACACATACCAGGGTGTAGATAAAATGTCACCTGTATACAGTACCAGGAGGAAACGGAGATAGCCTTTCAGGGTTCGCTATGTGGTTTGAAGTATCCCATCAGCGATTTTATAATGAAGAGGATTATATCAGCTTTCCATGATGACCTTTTCACAACCAGCTCCGGCTAATTCAAAAGAATGGTAATGAATGTGAATGAAGACTGACTGCTGGCAGCATTTTGATAAACGCTTCGACTCTGTACATTTGAAACCCATCATACGTTGAGTGCGACTATCCATCATTCTGTTGCGAGTCAATTTTCCGACGTGTCAGAAGTGGAAAAGTAAACAAACTGTATCACGGCGATCTGTAAGTGCATACAGAAGCAGGAAAATGGATTTAATGTGAGGAGGCATCCCATATGCTTTTCAGTAGTGCCCCGAGGGAGCATTTGTGCTAACATTAGTACACTGATGTCATAAGCAATTCATTACTGTCTTGAGATATCGACCAGGCTCTTATCTGCAGTGACACCCTGCATTGTCACAGCTACCATTATCCTTATGTTCCAGAAAAGCACTGAAGCGCTCGACTGGACTCAAAACGGTTTGAAGCAAAACCTCATCCTTGAAAGGAACCAGTGTCTGTTGTCTCCTTATTTACATATTTCATTGGCCTGTCACATTTGAAGGTTTTTGTTCTTTTTTAAAGAATACATTCTATTCTATTTTACTTTATTCTGTTCTATTCTGTGCTGTTCTATTATATTCTGTTCTATTCTGTTGTATTCAATTCTGTGCTGTTCTATCCTATTCTTTTTTCTATTCTGTTCGATTTTGTGCTGTTCTATTATATTCTGTTCTATTCTGTGCTATTCTACTCTTTTCTATGCTGTTCTTTTCTGTGCTATTCTATTCTCTTCTATTCTGTGCTATTCTATTTTAACAGCTGTTCACAATTGAACTAATCTACAGGGAAGTCATAGAAATATAAATATCAGAGTGAATATACTCCATTATAGTGACCATCTGACTCTTCTTTATACAGTGATTGACAGATTTATTAATCCACCACCCAGTCTAAGGTTTATGGCACCACTATCCTAAAGTAACACCAATGATCAATATCCACAATATTCATGGTTTTCAGTGATGGTTAATGCACCAGTGTGTAGAAGCTAATACTCCATAATCCATCATTTTTCAAATTTAAAGCCCAAACAGTATTTACTTTCGTTCTGTAAGAGAAGATTTATATTTACTGACGACCAAGTTTTTAAAGACTTCTGAAGTACAGTGTGTAATGCAGAAACCAGAGCAGGATGTATCTATTTTTGCTGGGTATTTATGTATTAATTAATCTTTTAAATAATTAAATCTAATGGTTTACGCTTTTATTTTTCCTCCTAGCACTTAAACACAATTGATCTGTTAAATATTTAAATGTAATGGTCTCCTTTGTGTTTTCACTGAACCATCAATAGTTATTGTTGAAGCCACTCACTCAACAGAAGAGCACTTAAGAGGAATAATTGTCAGTGTCTTGCAAAGTGCACCTTGATTTATTTATTTATTTATTTTGAAGAGGTGGTCGCAGAGCAAGAAAAATTGGAAAATAGTTTCCTGTTAATTATTTTGATGATTGATGAAATCTTCTAGCATTTTTTTTTAGCATATTTTATTTGAATAAATGTGTCATATTTTACATATTTCCAACACAACAGAACACAGGTACCACGTGAACAAATATCAACTTGGCAGCCATTACAGTAGAAGACGGTGGAAATCCTTACGTTTCAATGTACACATCCCAAAAAAAGACAAAGAAGAAAACCTGAAAAGTACTTGGAGAGCGCAGACCTCCGCCAAGGCAGTGTTTGTACTTTCCTCCACTACATGGCGCTGAATTTACAGGCGCCCTCATGCCCTATCTCCCAACGATAAAGAAACCTTTAAAAAAATTCCTAGATCCAGACAGTGATCTGGATCACCCCCAAATTTTAATCAGTTGTTCCTCATCCAATTTCTAACACTTCCTAAAAATTTCATCCAAATTCGTTCAGAACTTTTCAAGCTATTTTGAACACAAAGTGATAAAAGCTAGCAAAAACATGACCTCCAGCAAGGAGGTAATTATTCAATTATCCGGATCAGTTTTTTATATCTCATAGAACCTTTCGGAAACATGTCGTGTATTTTTTTTCCTAAGTGCCCTTTGTGGCGTTATATGCACAAATGCAGAAATTTGTCCTATCTCACAATATTATAGAATCCTTTAAAAAAATTACTGGATCCAGACACTGATCCAGATCACCACCAACATGTATTCACTTGTTCCTTGTTCCATTTTTAACAATTCCTGGAAATTTCATCAAAATCCGTTCAGAACTTTTCAAGTTATTTTGAAAACAAACAGATAAACGATAGCAAAAAGAGAACCTCCTTTGTGGAGGTAAAAAAAAAGTCAGTGAGACTTACAACATAATGCCACCGCTTAATAGTCATTTACTGACATAAAATGCCATGTTCCAACTGAAATGGTTGATTGCCAGAGCCCAAATATCACCAAACTGATGAAAATTCACATGAAGTTGAGCTGTGATTTTTCTCCATGAATGATGTATTTTTCAACCCCTCCTGCCACCGCTCAGTGTAGGGGGTAGGACTTAGAGCCATGACTTGGCTATCATTTTCTTTGCCACTTATGAAATATTGTGTATCAATTTAACCTCCTTTTTACCTGCACCCCTGGAGGTTTTCCTGTTATACAATTAACAAATTCTAATAGCAACTTACAATTTAGTATGGCTTGCGTTTCCCTCCGAATCCTCTGCCAAAATGATCTTAGTTTGGGGCAGTCCCATAAAATATGCATTTGATCCCCGAAGTGTTTACAGTTTCTCCAACACAAATTCGAATTGTTTATTGCAAGACTAGACATAACAGACGGGGTCCTAAAGAATCTCATCATAACCTTCCAGCTGAATTCTTTCCATTTTGGTGCCTTTTTGCATTTTTACATCTTTATTTTCCATTTATTGCGAAAAATAACCAGCAGATAAATGAACAACTTCCATAGCTGTTTTTGTTTTCATGAAACTTAATCAAGCAAATACTAATTCAGCTGTTTAGTTTAACGGCTCCCTCACTGCCCTTCTGTCGAGGTTATTGGTTAACGAAGATCGATTATGGTCACTGCTCATCGATCGGATATTGATGGCGATGTTGTTTAGAGAGCAGAGGTTCAGTGAATGTTAACCCTCTGGATGTCATTTGGATCTCGACTTTTAACTAGATTTGCTGAGATAAACAAAGCGAATGCATTCATGTTGGGCTTGACGGGGCTGTTTATCATCACTAGGGTCAGACGGTCCCCTTGTGTTTCTTTTTCTGATACGCTTTTAACAAATAGGCTAACCTTTTCCCAAATGGCAGCTTCACAAAATCAATCAACCTTTACCTAATGACAGCGTCTCCATTCCTTTTTCTCTTCATAAACGTTACCATAGCAGCCGTTTGGCATGATCGCTTTAGTGTCCTGCATCTCCTGAGGTAGGAAGCGCTACTCTTTGTTTCCTGTTGGTTGTAAAATCCAGACCCACATTTCAGAGGCAGCAGTCCAGACATCGTGTTTTCTTTTTTACTGGATATATTTCATTAGGTCTACAGTTAGTCTCTTGGGGATGACACTTGAGGTTTCACATGGAGAAATTCAACAACAGCTCAGTATTTTGTTTTGGTTTTTTTTTTTTTGACTTTTGCTGTGCATGCATTTCATGTTCTGTATAAAACTGTAAACCTCATGTGCAGTGGAGATATTTGTCTCGGTCCTGAGTTTATTAGAAAGTATGAGACAAAAGTGAAAAAACCTGAATCTGTAAAAAAGTACTATGAATATGTTAATATCAGGTGGTAAAAATGGATCTATTTAGTCTTGATGCATTAATTCAGGCTCAATTGAAGTGGATTTTGTGATTTTCTTTGATTTTTAAATTTTTTTTCTATTTATAGGTTTATTGTTCCATCACCGTCTGCCTCTGTGCTATGATAATGTCCAGTCTCACTGTCATTGTGCATGTCTGGCAACGGCGCATTATATTACCACATTATTTTTGGAGGCTCATGGAATTGTGTATTCAGTAAGCAACTCTGGGCACCGAGCCTAGACTTAACTGTTCATTTCAAATTGAATGCATCACCTTTAGTTCACAGTATATCTACTGTCTCCAGTTATTTGTGCTCGTACTTTTGGATTCATACTGCAGGAGAAATGTTTATACAGAAGGTCTCTGAGGATATATTACTATATAACACAATAAACAGCTCTAGTACTGCAGTTAAAGGCTCTTTGCTTTCTGTGTGCTCAGCAGAATGTCATGTGATGGACTACGCTCTTGTTTTTCCAGGTAGCTCATTAACTTTTGCATTAATGGTATTGCCATTTTTGCAATACGGCAAGATAATTTTTTTTTTTCTGCAAGATTACGCTTGGAAAATTAAAATGTTTGAATTGTCATGTTTTAATCATCCAAATATAACAGGGTGCTATGGAATAGAACAATATGCTTAAGTAGCAGAATGCACCACTTTCATTTGAAAACTTTTAATAGTTCACACTCGACTGGATACTGTACAGCAGGGGTGTCAAACTCATTTTAGTTTAGGGGCCACATTCAACCAAATTTGGTGTGAAGTGGGTCGAACCAGTGAAATAATAATATATAAATGATGTCAACTCAAAACTTCTCTCCATGTTTTAGGGCAAAAAAAAGTAAAATTAAAGGAACAGTCCACCGTGTTTTCATACTGAAATATGTCCTGCTCTGACCTGAGACGAGTTGATAGAGACCTCTGCGGTCTTTGCACATGATGGCAGTCTGCCAGGAGTGCTGCGCTATTTTGTTAGCATGTAGCTAGGCTCAGCATACCCAAATGGTATTCTACCAG
>JAQQZY010000011.1:15508504-15534711 GCA_030068375.1 Ostorhinchus rueppellii
GCTGGGATAGGCTCCATGCGACCCCCGTGACCCTAGTGAGGATAAAGCGGGTATAGAAGATGAATGAATGAAAATTTGTCTAAATCATTTAATTCTCTTATGTTCCATGTTTGACTGACCTTGTTGTTTGTATGTCAGTAGGCATCTGTTGTTACAATCAGAGCCGGCCAAAGCCTCCAATGGGCCCCAAGCAAGACTGGATTTTGGGGCCCTCTGTTTGGTTGGTTGTTTGTTTTGTGTTTTTTCTCCTCTTCCTCTTTCCTCCTCTTTCTTTTTTCAGTTCCAGAAGGGTACGTCCTTTTTTGTGATACTGTTTTTAAAGGAAGTATTTGTGAGTTGGATGCGCAGTGCGCATTTAACAGCAGGAGGCACATATTAAGGTGCAGTAGAGTTTTCAGAGAGAATCACTAGGCCTACATCAACAGGACCAGATAAAAGTGTGCTTTTGTATGATAGTATAATTTTGGTTGTATATAAATCATAACACATGCATGCAAAAACTTTTTTTTTTTCGTAATTGCTCTTGGGGGCCCCCTAATGGCCACAGGGCCTAAGCAGGTGCTTCGTTCGCTTATACCTTGGGCCACCTCTAGTTATAACTGTTTCGATTAAAATTGTTAGTAAATATCATATATTCAACAAATGGTCCAGTTTTCTGTGTTTCCTGAAAAATCCGAAAAAAAAAAATGACGGGCAATAATTTTAAGAAAGTGTCAATACTTTGCTTCTAAAGCTCATCTGTTTTTCATGTCTGCTATTACCATGACACAAAGAGCAGATGTGTTACTAAACAGAAGTTAGAAACAACTCCTAATTCATCATTTATCTACTGAGCTAACCATAATACAGATGTAGAATAAAAAAGCTGATAAATTAATAACAAGCCCTGTTCTCCATGTTTAGGTCCTTCTTTAGAATGCAGTAATCTCAAAAAACACAAATATATTTCGATAACCTCGATGTATTTTTGTGTCCAAATGCTACCAAGCTCATGTTTGTGAGTAATACTGTGGCTGCTAGTCGACACGTGATGTTTTTAAAAGCCCTTATTCTGGATATTGGCATGACAGAGCAAGGTTGGTAGGTGGAGCGCTTATGTTGGTTAGAACACAGCTTTGCCAGCTTGTTGGTATATATTGTTGCTCAGCTGTTGATGTTGAATTAAATTGCCACTTTCCTGCACTGATTGAGATACATTGTTCATTTACATTTTTAAGATTCAAAGGTGGTTTTTCATTTGAATCTCCAGATGTTCCTCAGGTAATTTCACTGCTGTATACACGCATAGATTTTGCAGGGAAGTGATTGTGCTAAATTGCGCCTCTAATTTTCCAGCCAGCCAACCAACCTGCTTTCAAATGGTGGAGAGAAGCATTGTGTTGCGATGGTGGCCCTCGGGCACCTGTAATCCTTTTTTTTCCTAAATGGATCAATATATCTGTCACCTTCTCCCTGAGTGGAGCCTATTTCATGTTACAGCTGTCTTTGCTGCAAGGTTGGACATGAAAAAAGCTAATTTTCTATGAAAGTTTGCCAAGAAATCTAAGTTTCAGTGGGCTTTAAGATGGAGTGAGGGCCAAAGAGAAAGAACATTGTACTTGTTTGCTTCTTTCTGTTGCTTCTGTGTTTCAGACAGACTTAGTGGTGGTGAATATTTTCCATATGATCAGTGAACAGGCATGTTTTTAAAAGCTTCAGCTACACCTTGCTGTGCATTTGTGACATTGCTTGAAGGGTTGCGAGGCCAAATTGATATTAATATTAGATGATCTAGACTCCAAACTTTGATTTTAGCATCCCTTCTGCAGGGACTGAGGTGAAATCAGTCCACACTTCAACAACTAAACTCTTCTTGGTAGGCTCAATGGTACTTGAGTGTCTAGACAAATCATTGTGTCGAAGCCGTACAAGTGCTGACACAATATACTGTAATGCTTGGAAGCAATATACGCCTGCAATGTAGGAATGAATGTGAACGTTGCAGTGAAAGAGGAGAGCATTGAAGACTACCTTTCCTTTCAGTATAGCTTAGGATGAAGGTTCCTGGTTGTGTTTATTGTTTTATTTATTTTCTTCAGATAAAGTAGCCTAATCCTTTATCTTTAACCGGTGCTTTAAGTCGTATTCCACCCAAATTATCACCGCCTTTTCATTATTTCTGTAGATACCTCATGGTCCGATCAAGCGGAAGTGGACATTGGCGTGAAAAAGTACATTTGCACACATCTTTTTTCAACTGGGCTTATTTTTAGCTAAAGATCTGTATTTTATGGAACTGATCCTTTTTAAAATACCACTTGGAGAAAAAAGTTACAACTGATTTTATTGATTGTACTTTCTACACCATAGCCAGAGATCGAATTTGTTCCTAGTAATTATTTCTAAAAAAAAACAAAACACTTTTTTTCAGTTAGTTTATTATATAGATGAAGTTTCAAGTATTAGATTTTCATTATTTTGTGAATATTATTGATATTTATGAGTTTGAACATTTGTGAGTTGCTTAAAGGCCCGATCCACCTGTCATCACAGAAATATCAATTTTGAAATTTTCTAGTTATAATTCAGAAATTTGAGTGAAACTTTCAGAAAGTACAGTGGTAAAGAGTTGTCCATGTGTTACCACATTGTCATGTCAATAAAACCGCGACTCTTCAATATTTTACTCCAAAATTTATTTTCAGTGTCGTGGAAGATAATATCTAAAAGGTTTTGTCCTTCTTCATATCAATTTCTGTTGAGAACCGCATGTTTTGAATGTTAAAATTGGTGTCCGTTTCAAGTCCATGTGTTACTGAGCAGTAATTGGGCATTTTTCACATAAAAAAATTATTTCTCCAAATTGTTATACATGATGTTAAAGTACTTCTAAAACCTACGGTACTCACATATGTATAATACATGCATATAAGTTACTCTGTTTACATGACAGACTGTTGAACATGGAATGTGTCTGTGTGTTTCCACTTGACCAGACACTTGAATGATTTAACACAAGTAGGTGTCATTTCCACATAAAGACTTTCCTCAACATTTCAGCATTTGTAGTTGTATTGACCCCAGCTTCCATATCAGTTTTGTCTGGACCATACTCATTTAGGTAAACATGAGTCATGTCCTGACTTTTTCCTGACTGTATATGGACTTGGAATGTAGTGATTTGTTCCACACATCACACTTCACACTCAACAAAGGGGGGTGGGAGGACTGAGAGTGTAAATTTAGTAACTTGTAGGCTCTGTCATAAAGAGAGGGGGGAGAAAACAGGACTTTAACTTTAAATTCAGTGCAGGCTGCTGACACAGTGCACTTGAAGGATGTTTTTTGGTCAGTGTTCGTTTGCCAACCACTCATGTGAGCAGCAGGCCATCTGTTCACCTCAGTCACAGAGGTGACAAACCTCAATGAACTCATTTTGTCATCAACACTTAGATGGGCCTGTCTATTGTGAGGTCTGAAAATGCATCAGGGTAGCTGCTCCTGTTTGTGCCAACTATTAAAGGACATTACGCGTAGAGGCTTTAGGGGTGTGTTTGTTATTTGGACACATGGGCACATGGGCTGGGTGAGAGGTGATGGAGCTGCACAGATGTTAAAGAGGTGGGCGGGTCCTGCCAAATTTGGACCAAAACAAAGTCTGCAAATGTGTTTGCATGGATACAGCCACACACTTGCATTAAACCTCTGTCCTAATTGTGTTTGTGTCTGTGGATCCAACTGGAACCTAAATATAACAAATGTAGTCGACGAACTTGCATTGTGTACAATCATTATCTGGTTTACAGCATGATCTGCATTTCAGAGGAATAATCAAGAAGTGGTATCATCAGGCTTTAATAGTAATTATGAATTTTAGTACAAGTGGAAATCAGAATATTTACAGTGCTTTGCATCATGGGTAATTTGTACCATTCTTGTTGCTAGGCTACTGCATAGTCTATTTGAGTTCATTCAAATGATTTGGTAATCATTAGTTACTTTTCCATTTACCCTCAAATTGTGTAGAAAATTTTACCTAACCCTTTTGTATTCCTTGGGGTAAATTTGACCCCATTCCACTGCCTTTGTCTATGGGATGTGGAAGGGCTCATAGAAAATTAACAATTTTTCAATTAAAAGTTTTTGTGCTAGCAAGAATTGGTTTTTGGGGTGTAGTGCAAATGGTATGTCATACTAAACTAAACTAAACTAACATACCAGAACTAGCCACATGAATTTAAAACAAAACAAATGAAAAAAAAAGGATGTTGATAGACGTTACAAGCAAAGAAGAGTTTTAAAAGAAACAGGACACACCAGGAAACGAAATAATTTCATTTAGTACAGGATAGAGGGGTAATATATCATAGTGATTAATATATCTGAAAATCAACACGATATTTACATTTCTCACCATGTTTTTGGAATGACTTCTCGTGTCATCTCATGATGGTAAACAAACAAATCATTGCATTTTTGATTTAATGGAAAAACTGACATTATGCACTTCTGTTTTCTCAACATTTAGTGAATATCTGTAAAGTTTTGTGTATATGTCCAATGGAAAAGCCACTTGTGTCTGCTTTAAGGGCATTTTCACACAAAGGTGGAACCAAGATCCAAACCTTGTTTTTGGTACCTGTTAATAGGTTTGATCCGCTTGGTTTTGCTTCCACACTGCAATGTTAGTGGCAGTGTGGAATGGTGTGTATGGTGTGTCTCAGTTTTACGCTGTTCCACCTTGATTTTGTATTTATTATTCTTTTGTTTTACATATCAGGAGCTTTATATAATGTCACAATATAAATTGAAGATTTTAAATGTGATTTAACTGATAAAACAAACAAACGTGAAAGATCTTTCGGCCACATTGCTCACCTCAGTACCAACAAGTACTAAGTAATGGCATGTCTGTTTTGTGGATGAAACTAGTTACATAGCAAGGGTTTGCCTTTTCGCACCTTCAACATGAACCGAAAAACTCCATCAGACTATCTTCAGCTATGAGCAACTAGTAATTGGGTTAGAAACCAGACTTAGAAGTAGGATACCAGGTTTGATTCCCTTGCGAGGCTTTGAAAATAAATAAATAAATAAGAGGAAAATCCAGTCTTGCGCTACTATTTATAGAGTTAGGTGTCAAAAGTACTTGGTCAGATCTAGGAATAGATTTGGCCAACATAGTCTCAGAAGATTCACCACATGTTCGACTATTGCGTCTAAGGCTTTGCATTTGGGTGAAAATGTCATACCATAATATTAGCATGGTGTGCTATAGACACCTGGGTGCAAATGGAATCTGTCAGCGAGTAATATGTGATTTGGGCAGAAGAATCATCACAAAAATAGAATTTGACATAACAACCTTTTCACTGATCCAATATTTCTTCGGCCACAGCTTCAAAATCTCCTAAATCATGTCACAGAGGAGCTGCTACACCCTACAGGTACCTTGTAAATTATTCACCTAATTGAGACACTGCACTAGTTTCCGTGCAGCTCTGACCCAGTAAGAAGTTTCTCACAATACTTCTAGTCCTTGAAATCTTTATTTTATTATATATATTTTTTTTTTATTCCAAGCTCACTTTCTTCTCCTGCTCATGGAACAATCCCCTCGCTGCTCATTCCTACCCGCAACGTGTGTGCACTTGCATAACGTACCGGCAAGAACTCCAAGGTCAGAGTCTGCAGAGACTCGACACGGAGCAGCAGGATTCACCAAAATAGACCTGCCTCTCTGTCTACTGACCTGTGGATTCATAACCTTCTTCTAAACCTCATCTTACTCTGGATGGGAGTGTGCCAGCCTGATGGACATGTAATAATGAGTAAAATATGCCTATCAGTGTTTCCTGAAGCACAATTACAGCAAACACATAAAGGTTCCAGTTAATGACAGACGTTTTCAGCCAGGAGAGCTTGGCATTGATAGATGAGCGCAACTGAGGTTCGGCATGAGCTAATTAGCGAAGAAGACGATGCACTTGGCCGCTCGTAATGTCATCACACACGTTGGGCGTAGCCTGTCAGTCATTATTAACACTGACCTTGACATTCTCTCGGAGAAACCTCGCTAACCTGGCTTTCACAGCTTTTCTCTCTCTCCTCTCATCTCTGCATCCAGTTCAGTCTTTTTTTTTTTTTTTTTAAACATTCATCATCTCTTCAACACCCTCTTTCATCTATGTCTCAAGAGCCAACAGTGTCCCATTAACACTGTCCATTACAGTCGGTCATTGTTTTAACATTCAATTACACATCATGCGGCAGGCCCAGAATGTCATTGCTGATTCATTGAGGTGGGCACTTTCCCCTTAATTCTCCTTTATTTCTCTCCTCCTCCTCCTTATGTGCTCTCTCTATCTCTCTTCTTCTCCTCCTCCTCCTTCTCTTGGGCCAATCAGGCCACACCTCCATGGCAACCGTCAGTGAGGGTAAAACATCCACAGATGGTGCTGAGTAGAGCGAGCGGCAGGCACACTACGAGCTCAAGTGTGAGAGTGTGTGTTTGTTTGTGTGTGTGTGAGAGAGACAGAGAGGCAGAGACTCATTGGACCGCCGCTGTGTTGTGAAGCCAACAGAGTAGTCTGTAGTAACACAGAAGAGGGGTACAGTAGGAGGGTGCTTGCTCAGAGGAGTTGCAGGAAAAGTCAGAAGAAACAGTGGAGGAAGAGAAAAGAGCCCCTTTCCCTTCCTTCACATCTCCCCCAGACAGAAGGAGGTAAACCGCCGGTAAGCAGATATTAATAACCTGACAAAAGAGCACATAACATCCCTGTGCTGATCAGACAGCTTTAGCGGGAGCAGCGTAACAGAGGAGCTCAGATACATATAAACACGCCGCCACACGAGCAAGACGAGCCCCCCTCGCTGCTCTCCACTCACTCATGATCATCACTCCCACCACACGAAAGGGCCACGCTGACACAGCCAGAGGAGTGGAGGAGAGAGGACGCCTGTCGCCCAGTCTTGGGACTTTGTCAAAGTAAAAGTCTGCTCCTGGATTTTAACCCCCGAAGCCTGTGTCCTCCTTTGCGCTGACCTTTCCAGCTGAGCCAAGATGAGCTGCAGGAAGAGGTGCAAGCGGGAGATCTTTAAGTTCGCACAGTACCTGTTCAGACTTGTCACAGGCACACTCAGCACCGGTAAGAGTCCTCTTGGATGCAAAGAAATGGGTTTATCCCTCTTGTGTTTTATCTTGCTCATCTTTTTGCCTCATCCTCGCTTCTGCATCTGACTCCTGGCTTGATGAGATTAGCTCAAAGTTAAGGATTGTCATGTGGGACTCCATTAGGACACTTTCCTACTATCAGTGCCTGCCACCAAGTAGTAGATTTATGCCCCTTCCAGAGTGACTAATTTGACTTGGCATGGACGTGAAAGCGTAAAAAGGATAAAGTATGGCTTGATGCAAAAATTAAACGAAAACATGAAAAAACTGAAAGCATTTTTCATGTGTTTACATATATTCCCTGCACTCATAGTGCTTTTAGCAAGTTAATTCTGTCAATAAATACACTCTGCAGGTATGGTACTGTAACAAGGACGTAATCCATTTTTTATTTCTTAAGTGACTGTGACAACTATTAACACAACTGTGACAAATAATGGAGAAGTCTGGTGTCATATACTGCAAGACTGAGTCCAGTACTTTGATCCTGTTTCGTCCTGCAAAGTCAAGATGGATTGTGCTTCCCTTTTTGTTCTGCCCACACACACCAAGAATCCTCCTAATAAAGCAGATAGCGTTTCAATGGTTTTAACAAGATTAAATCTGAGATTAAAGTGGATTACCAGCAGATTAGTCTATGAAGAGTTCAGTATGGATAAAGGTTGCCAGCAGCAGCATATGCTTATCACTCATACATACTGCTGGAGCACATCAGTCTGTTTATTCATTATTTATTTTGTTTATTATTTATGGCACACAGATTTATTGGCACTTACCTTTTTATACAGACTGAATTCAGCGGGCTTCTTTTGTGTGTAGTGCAATGCTCTTGTGTATTCTTCTTCTGCGACTGTTGAGTAGTTGATTATCACATTTTCTGTGCGTGAGTAAGATGCCAAGATCTACAGAGGTGCTATACTGTATGTGTATGCTCATGAATTTTAACATGTAAGGCAGACAATTGCAGTTGGGTTTCCAGACCTTGTGTTATAAAAAGATCCATCAGTTGAGGGACTTTAAATTGTACTGTTAATGTATGGATTATTTCCATGCAGCCATGGCCTACTTCCGACAAGCTCCTTGACCTTCAACAAAGTGAATAGAATATGCATCTGAAAAGAGGCCACCTATAGAAGTGCCATCTATGGGCTGCTCTATAAAAGGTGTCGATGGCTTCAGCTTTCCAATCATACCCATAAATAGAGAATTGTGGGATCAATCCATTGGTCTACCCAGAGGAGTTAGTTACAGTATTGGTTTCCGTAGCTACAAGCAGGTCGTTTAGGTCACGTGTAATTCCCTTTTAGTGATAACATGGTCAGCGTATGTGCAAGAGTCAATTTCCATGGGCTTCGGTTGCTGAAACTGCAGAATTGCTTTACCAAGAGGCAACAACGTTTGTTAAATATCGTAACCCCATGATTGTCAGTGGCTATTTATTATTGATTTTGTTAAACATGAGGGTGGACATATTTCCCTTCGGAATAAGTCTAATTACTGTACATGAGCTGAGTCAGTGAAACATATTCCTTATATTGACTATGCTCTGAAGAATATTACCTTATCTGCACTTTCGGAAGCCACAAAACCTTGAATTTCTAGTGATAATCATGTAATAACCCGCACTCAAAAGTCAATGTTGGTCATTTCCTCCTAGCAAAATGAACATTTAAACAAATACAATCTTCACTGCATTATAGCTGCAACCTTTTATGCCTTTATTACACAGAAAGACATGTAATTGTTAAACACATCAGTTCTCCATTAGCCGATTTCCACTTGAGTGGATCAGATCCTCTATAAACACACCGTATTAACTTAGCGTCCACAGACTGTGGTGGAGATTAATATAAATGGGATATCACCAGAGTAAAGGCTGGCGTTGCTATATGATGGTGACCGGAGGAAGAGAATGATAGATGGAGTCAGTTAGCAGACCATGGGATTTTAATTGAGATGTTCATCGTCCTAGAACAGCCCCAGTCATTGCTTCATTGATCACTTAGATGCCAAGGCCAGCACAAACACATAGTGTAGGTCGAGGGTAATGCACGTGATGGAGCTGAACAGGCCTGGTAAGATTTAACTGTAAATCACATCTGTAACGTCAGAAGAGGGTTTTGTCCACACAAGCATTTTCTTAATAGACCTTTGAACAAGACATACTGTGGTTTTATTAAGGCTGTGCAACACGTCTGACACTGAGAAAGTATATACGTATGTGTCTAAATTATATAAAATCATCTGTTAATTAATCAACTGCTAATTGAAGCAGCTTCCAAGGGGCAAAATGTTGATCACACAGCATATTTCATTTTGTTTTCAAGTGCGGTCTTCAGCCTCAGTACTAGATGACATGACCTATTACACACTGAACCCTTTAAATGTCCACCAGTAAAACTTTCAATATGGTTGAAATGGTTGTTGCAAGAGCATTATGCAACTGTTTTTATAGTTAGATTTAGGCTGTGACACTTTGACATCTTGCAGTTCCAGAAAATTGTCAGTCCGATTAGGTTCATACTGCATCATCTTCATCAGAAAATTGTCAGGGTGGAAAAAGTCTACAAAGATGTTAAAAATGTAAATGAATCACAATGTATTTATTAAAATTTAGAACATTCTCTTATCTGATTTTAGCCAAAGCTAAAGTCCTGTTTTTGCCTAAACCTATAAGCTGCAGAAGTTAGAATATAAATTCAGCCCTGGATTTCATCAGTTCGATCTTCCGTTGACCCTGAACACCGCCTATATGTTGAGAAAAGTTCAAAAGAAGCAGACTGAAGTGGATCTGAATACTCTGAAGGCTTCACCTTCCTCTAAGGTACACAGAGAAGGAGAAAAACCTGCTGCAGGTCAAAAAAATCCAGCAGCACTTATATTGAAGAATTTTATTTCTTGCTCAATTTAGACCAATGCATTTTTGCTAGTAGCCTTTATTAGGATTATCTGGAAATGCATATCTGTGTTTAAATAAAATATAAAAGACACAGACCATACCAGCACAGGCACTTCTAATATTTGTAGCAAAAAATAATGTGGTCAGAATCACTAAGCTGAAGTCACAGATTTCACAATTTGGTTATATTGGAATGGAATATCTGTCGGTGGTTATTTATGAATGAATAAAGATTGGACTCAAATGGGATTCATTGTGGTTTTGTGTAGCTGTCATACTAAATGAGGGGTTACGCAATTAACTGATCCTCAATAGGCCTTGCTTATTGGTGTATAGACACAATTGTGACAGTAGGGTAACGCCTTCATTCATATTCATGCCACTGCTGCTACTTGGTAGGCCTTGAATTTTGCAGCCAAGGGGAGGTAACAAATCACTGATGCACATGCTTCCAGGTTATAAATCCAAACAGCAGCATCAGCACATTCTCAATATATTGAAAAGCAGGTTTATTTGTTGCTCACACCAGGGGAAATCTTCATAGCTTCCAGTGTTTCCAAGACAGCCTCTGTAACAGAAGAGCAGGGAGGGCCACCACGGCACCAGAGCATCCTTCAGGATCATTTAGTCGACTCACAGCATGTGATTATGGCGCGTAAAGTGACATGTATTCAATGCTTTTACAGGTACGTGGTCAATTCCCTCGATCGTGGCCAAAGACTAAAACTTTCCACCACCATTTTACCAGGTTGCACAGTAAATCTGCCATTTGTTCCAGATGAGAGCCATAGTTTTCTGAATCTTTCCCTGCATTTTCACAGTTCGCCTCTTCTTTCGTCGACTGTCAGGCTTATCTGCTTCTGTGATGCATCATCCGTTTTTTTTTTTTTTTTTTTTTTTTCTTTCATCAGGGCAGGCTCACATGCTTGTAACTGATGCCAGCATATCGTTTGACATCAGTGCACATGCTGCCTCAACACCTGCACTCACCTTTTACGACATCAAAAAGTTTACCAAATTCAGCTTTTCTCCCCAATGTTAACGCTGCCGAACTTTTTAACCAGCTTTACATTGATTCAAGTACTTTTTAATTTGTCAGTGCAGTTGCTCTCACTTCATTGGAGATGGATATTTCCTCCACTGTGGTCTTTCTAATGGAACAATGCTTAATGATTCCAATAGCAGTGAGCTTTCAAATGAAATTATATAGGTTGCACTGGGCAGCAACTGCTAAACAAGCATTTATTGCTACCTCTAGATTTCATTTTTATTGTGCCATCAGCTAAATTAAACTTCCTCAATAATGCACATGATGTTTCTCATAAGGTAGATTCTGAAGCTTGGAAACTTATTCCATAGTTGGACTGACAGTTTATTTTGCCAGCTTTTCTTGGTCAGGTCTAGAGTTCCAAGAGAGCCACCCACGTCCCCTCTCCTTAGTGATTTAAGCAACGTGCCTTTGTCATTTTTTGGTAACTTTTGGGCTGGTTTTTTTTTTTTTGCAGCATCCTTTCAAAATAGCCATGGCAGGTAAAATCTCCAAGTGAGGGTTCCTCTAGGAGTTCAAGGTTCTGTGAAAAAGTGTAGTCTGGCATCTATGAGAGTAATGTCTGTCTTAGAAATTGCCTCAGGAATAAACCTACTGATCGACTTCTTGGAGTAAAATATTTGTTGAATAATTTAGAAATTTACCAAGATCTACTCGAATGATTTGCTTAAAGACGGTCATTCTGGAGCAAAAGAAACCTGAAGACTATAGTCTCTTATAAGGAAAAGTCCCACGCGTCATGATGCCCGTAAGTCTGTGCTTTTGACCTACACTCCGTGACTTCTTAGCACGTGGGTGAGCGCACATGTGTGGAGGCCTGCCCAATGACGCGAGGCCTCATCTTTGTTTCCCTCTCTTTGGTTTCCTGATGGCTATTAGCAGGTCATGTTCCACCTGTCCCATGAGGACGGTGCATTCAAAGCCCATAATCCCTGACCAAACACTGAATATTTGATACCCACAGACAGGCTTGCTTGACATCGTCTCTGTGCAGCGGTGTCCCTGCTCTGAATGGCAAGACAAGACTCACTATTTAATACTGCTTGTTTTTTTTTTTTTTATCCTCTGCGGTTTACTGTCAGCTGTACTGATGAGTATACACTGCCTTTATGTAGACACTAATAAAATATTACACGGGCAGACATTTATTGCAAGCTGGTGTTTAAAGTTCACTGCTGCATTGCTAATAGCTGCTCACAGTAAAATCGGTTCGTGCATCAACGCCGACCTTTATTCTGTTCAGAGTGCAAGCGCAGAAAATCTCACAGAATTATTAAAGTTTAACACAACAGCCTCGTAAGAATCCATTTCCATTTTGCACCGAAGGCTTAAAGTTCATCCTCCAGACACATCCACACTTCTTGTAGAGTTTTTTATGATGAAGAAAAGTCACATAGTTGTAGCTGAGCCTTTCCCCCCCGTGTTGTTTGGACAGGCGCAGCCATAACAGATGGCTAACTGTGTTGCATAATGTTTCCTTTCACACCCAGTGAGCTAACATGGCATCTGCTTGATTCACCTGTCAAGCATCTGCGTATCACGGTCTGAAGTTTAGTTTTCTTCCGAGACATCCATTGAAGCTGGGACGGTTGATTAAAGCTGGCTTCTCTTGATGTGTTTAAGTCATTCAGAAGGAAATGATGTCCCAGAATTATCTGTCGGCTAAGATCTGAATATTTTACAGAGATTACGGAATGAATAGAGGCGACAGGACAGATTATTACCATCATACCACATGTGGGATTTGTTTAACAATGCAGACTCGAAAATGACGCAGTCTGACTCAGGATGTTGTAATGATCCCAAACACCAGACATCTCAGCCAAGCTTCTTACATAATGGAAAAAGAAGAACAAATACAGTATCACTCTTCTCTGGCAAAGGCTGTCTTTTAACCTTGCCTCCTGACCTTCCATCAGGACTCTTTTACCAAGGTTCACTGCCCTTAGTTAAATGAGAACTAAGACATTTGACTGTGATATCTGTACCCGTATCAGCTTCGGGCAGGTGGAGTTCATTGTCTCTTTATTTCACCCTGTCCCTGACTTCTTTTGGTTTCTAGTTTCCGATGCTGTGTTGACGTCCAACACCAGAGCAGCACAGATTCTTTGGCTCGTCAACACAGTACACACAGTGCTTGGCCGCCGTATGAGCACGATCAGAACTTACTGTAGATTTCCGGCATTAGCTAAACACTTAAATCCTCCTTTGGCTTAATGACTGATGGCTGTAATGCAAGCTAGTCTGGCCCAGTGTTTTGTAAAGCAATGAGGGAGAGTGTGCTTGCTGTAGTGGAAAATGGACGTCCCCATCAAATTTAGTCAGACAGAACCAGAAGGGAAAGGTTCTCTGACCTTTCGATTGTTAGGGATTTCAAAGTGGTTGGGCATAAATAATTGAAATTAAAAAAATAAGCTTCGTATCCCCATAAAGTCCTTCCCAAAACTTTAATGTCGGTGCCATAGCACACGTTTTTCATTTTTGCAGTCTTTGCAGAAAACTCCCCCCAACATTCCTTTAGTTCTGTATCTTAATTACTTATTATACGAGGAGTAATTAGGGAATGATGAGCTTGTCATAGAAGGGTCACCTTCATTACTGACAAAGTCTTTGTGTGTTAAGGTAGAATTCATTTAGTGCGTGTTCATACTGTCCTTTGGTATAAGTTGACCCCGCACCTGGTTTGTCAGGAAATGATGAAACAGTGGACAATAGCACCAGCACCAAGAGCCAACTGATTTTTTTTTTTTTTACAGTGACTCTGGTTCTCTAAACTTGACAAAGTACTTCAATCCCAACCGTAACATTCATTAATTCTTTCATCTTCTGTTAACCAGGACTGTGCAGAAGATGCTTAAATTGGAATTGTTACTGTTAAAACATAGGTAGTGTATGTAGAATTTAACCGGTCATACAAGATTTCATTGGGTAACTATTACTGTCGATTAAAGTGGAGCTGATTTCCTTAGTTTGTGTGTACCAACCCCCAAAATCCTTTTTACAGTGCAGTAAAAGATGGAACTGTAATGAAATAGTCAATATTTATACTACTTCTCCTGTCAGTTGTCTTTATGTTATGGTTGATCAGTGTATACAGGCGATGTAGGGTTACAAGTCTGTGTCTGAGTGTGTCAAGTGGGAGATTTACATGTGAAAAGCCCTGAAATCAAGAAAATACAAACTTACCAGTAAGATTGTAACTTGAAAGTATTGCTGCTCAACTTCAAGGATGACTAAAGCCTCTGCACCTGTTCCATTCATTATCTGAAGTTCCACAGTGTCTGCAGTTTGGAGTCTACCAGAATTAATGGACTGGTGTGTGTGTGTGTGTGTGTGTGTGTGTGTGTGTAGTAGTAGTAGTACTTGTATCTGTGGTTTAAAGTGTACCTCAGACCTGTGCATTGTAACGCCCATGGGTCACATGTAGTAGTCAAATAGCTGACCCTAACAGGCCTGCATGAGGTCATCGGCAAATTAAAAGTCAGTGCAAATATGTGTCATTGTAATAGACGCAACCAATACAACCCCACTGCTTTTATTTTGAAGGATTTGCTAAATTAATGTTATGCTTATGTACTGATTGATTTGTTGGTGTGTTTCAATCCATTAAGATATCAGCTAATGCCAAAAAAAGAAAGAATGCAGAGCTTTTAACAAGACTTCCAAGTATTTTTTTTTTTTTTTTTTACTGAAGTCAGTGGTAAAGAAAAGGAACTGAGATATACAAATAAACAAAGCTGGATGCATTTATAGATTTTCATGTTAAGTTAATATGATGCTGATTTTGCACATTTTCAGAAGAGTTTTTGTGAATATTCATTAAATAGTTATATTCTGTGCTCCATATTTTTATTTTATCATTGTGTTGTTGCATTTACTGCTTTTATATTGTAGTAAAGTACATATATAGAGAGATATATATTGAGCAGAGCTGCAACTGTATTGATCCGGCCCTTAACAACTTTCAAACTTTGTCATGCAGCCCTATAGGAAAGTTAAATTGCCTACTCCTGGTACATGGATATTTTGTGAAATGTACATCTTATTGTATATAAGGTGTAAAACTAAACTCTATTGTGCTCATTTATTTCGGTATTAGACAGACATTATCACTACAACATGCACACATTCCTACTTGTTGCTTTATTTCACTCCCCAAAGACACAGAAACTTAATTTACATTCTGTGTTGCCCTTCGGTTTCCCATACCTCCATCCATTTAAATTCACCCCCGCTATCCAGCATAATCAGTTTTCCCATTTGCACTAATGTTTGTGTACGACAATCCTTCTGAGTGGAAAGAATGGCTGGGTTATTTTTAGTTTGGTGGGCATAGATGACTTACAGGCCTATTGAGGTGCAACAGCACTCGCTAAGGCCAATAAATCCAGCAGGAAATTCATCTCGGTAGGTTTAGTGTCAGAAAAGAAACGAAAGCAAGCGAACGATCAAACGATAGATTCATAGATGCTCTGTTCATACCTTAGACATTTATGAGTAAAAAGGCATTTCTCAGTGGACCAAAGCTGCACGGCACTACAGAACCGCCAGAACGGAATTGTTGCCCTTAACATCTCCGACTATTAGAGGAGGTGTTAATTTGTTTGGTGTGGATTGACTTTCTTTGTTCACTGTTGTTATCACCTCAGAGAATCGTCCCATTACCCCTGAGGTTTCCCCATCTGCTCCAACTGCCTCTGGAGTGATTATAAATATTGTTCAGTGAAATTAAAAAGTTTTCCTCCTTCTGCCGCCACCTTTGTTTCTCGGCTGACTTTTTTTCTCTGTCCAAATGATCCGGCTCCCTCTTGAGCTTGATTTTTATCTCCCATCTTCCACGGGTAATCACTTCATTTTGGAGTCCCTCTGAGGCTCTTTGTTTCAGGTGTTCTTCTGTCACTTCCCCTGGCCTTGTTTTCAGAAAAAGTGAACCCTCTGTCCCAGACGCTGTGTGATACGACAGACAGAGTCCCCTCCATGCACAGTTAGCTGCCAATTGCTTGGACTACAGCCCTGCTTCAGCTTTCCTGCCAGCAAAAGGAAAATCAATACCATTTTAGCGGTCCAAATGGAGATTCAAGGGGAAAAAATGACATATTTCACTCTTGTAAAATGTACGATCGTAGAGAAATAGGTTGGATAAGATAGGTGGTTGTGTTGCTTGTAATGTCCAGGAATGCCATAAGTAAAAGTCAAAGCTCTTGTATTGAATATATCATGCTTTATGAAGAGAATTTTGTCACTGCAGTCCAGCTGGAATCCGGGCCTTTGTATTTTTCCGTTTTTATATTTAATTTTCCTGAGGCGTTGTTGGATTCTGCTGATGAAATGGCTGTTCACAAATGGTCTCCATGTCCTCTTTGATTGGTTGTAGATTGAAATTTCAAACAGATCAATCTCCCTCAAAGGAAGCGCGGACTTGTACAAAATGTCAAATGGTTGGACAAACAGAAGCCACGGATAAAGGGATGTAAATGACAGCCTGTTATTCCTGTAGTTTTTGACATTTTTACCTTGTAGTAGTGTTCAAGCATTGTCTCTGTGAATTAAGAGACTGAAATGTAATGTTTTGGGAGGGTGTCGTCTTATCCTTTGTGTAGCTCTGCTCAGATGTGGTATTAAATATGCCTCGAGCAGTTGAATCATTTGGAAAGCATCAAGTACAGGTGTGAAAGCACTCAATATGCAATGAGACAAAAATCTGTGATTACACAGAGCTGCATGTGTGGTAGGCAAGGGCTGGTTTGTTTCATGCTCTGGCTGCAAAACTATTGGTTGAATTCATACCAAATTGGGTTTATGGATTGGCAGTGACCCAGAATAGATCTCATCATATTTTGGGAAAAGTGGGTCAAAGTTACTATTTTTTATGAATTTTTAAAATCTTTTTTTTCCCCATTTTTCTTATAATGGGCAAAATGTCAAATGTCTGTAGTGGCAAAAATATTGGGTGAATTCACACCAAATTTTATTTATTGATTACCAGTGACCCAGCATAGATGTAATTACATTATGGGAAAAGCAGATAAAAGTTTTGACTTTTTTATTTTTTATTTATTTATTTATTTGATGAATTTTTAACATGTTTTTCTCTCATTTACTCATAATGGGCAAAATTTCAAATGTCTGTAGGAGCAAAACTATTGGTTGAATTCATACCAAATTTGGTTTATAGATTGCCAGCGACCCAGAATCGATGTCAGTCCATTGTAGGACAAATGGGTCAAAGTTTCCATTTTTTATGAATTTTTAAAAATTATTTTTCCCCCCCATTTATTTATAATGCGCGAAATTTCACATGTCAGCAAAAGCAAAACTATAGGTTGAATTCATACAAAATCGACTTTGTTGATAACCAGTGACCCAGAATGGATTTCATTACATTTTGCAAACAGTAGGTCAAAGCTGAAATTTTTCATGAATTTTTAAAATCTTCCTATTTACTTATAATGGGTGAAATATGTGTGAGGGGCATGGTTTGTTGTGCCTGGCATCACTTGTTATACATATTAATATTAGTTGAACAAAGTCAAATACTCTCCTGTATATAAGGCCATGATATAAAATTACACTAGCTATCCTAGCACCAACAGCATGAATTAATACTAACATAGTAATCATAAAGGAAAGACAGAATTAGCAATCAATAAATCAAACAATTAAAAAAACACTTTGCACCAGACACTTAGTAACACTGTTGACCACTTTAACAGTCTCTGAGTTCACTGGCTCAATGCATGTGCATTGTACAAACAACTGATGATCACTAAAGATGACAAACTCTAAAATACTGTTAAGAATCCCTTTAAGTCTGGTCAGATATTGCTGCATGGATGATGCATAACATCAAAACATTGCATTTTATTTCAGAGCAACTGTAAGTTGTGCCTTTAATACACCAAGAAGTTGATGTAGCCTGTACTTCTGTTTATTTTACTCTTTTCAAGCACAAATTATACACACGCATTTATTTGGATGTAAAGGAGGAAGTACGATCTGATCACAAGTATTCATATGAAACGTGACGGTGGGAGTTTTCCCACTGTAGATGAGCAGGATGTGATCTGCAGGCGGCACAGAAGGTGCTTTCTTCCTCTTAATAAGACTAGAGCTCCTGCAAAAAACTGTTTGTGAAATTTCAGCCAGAGACCATGCTGTTTTTCCTTTGCACCTCTATTTTTTTCCATCATCATGGATTATGCACACAATTAGGCCACTATTGTCATGTGATTAATTTGTTATTCTTACTGTGATGACACTTAAGAGTAGTAATAGATTAAAAATAGAAGCTAAATCAGTGAATATATGTTGTTTCTGATCTTGTTATTAGAATCAGAAATGAGTAAAAGAAGAATAGTTATTTATTTTGTAAAATCCACAAAATAAAATGCAATTCTTTATTTTATTTTTGTTTATTCATGTGTGCACTCTCAAGCTATATCTGTTTGCACCTCTTCTTCTGAATGTGCAAATAAAAAGTACAATCATAAAAAAAATGCAATTTTCATTTTCTTGGCCACAATAAGACAAATAATAAACATATATTGAACATATTTTCTCCTTGAAAGTAAGCATCCTAGTGTTAAAAATGAATGTGTTGCTGAAAATTACCTATTAATTCTCATTCCCATGAGTATTGATAGCTAACGCAACAGATTTCTAAAGGCTTAATACCTTTATCTCTGACCTAAGTGAAAAAGAAACTTCCCGAAATTGCACACTGAATGCCAGGTGTGTCCTTTGTGCACAGGTATTCTTAACAAATGTGCTGATTGTGGGGGGGTGCTCGTATGAACAGTGTTATCCTTCTTAATTACACCTTGTTAGCTTCTGTCACTGTGGTGCAGACTTGTTCTTATTTGGGTGTGTCATTGAGTAAGACACAGCTTTTAAGCAGCGTGTGTCCCCAGCTGGCCGTTGAGGCTGGAGGAGAGCGTGCACATAAACACAGCACATACAGTATAGTTCCATGCAGAGACTGGCACTACGTGTACCTTTCCTCTACAGAATAAATGATGCATCGATTTGTATAGCCTCATTAGGGACCAAGCACTACGGCTACTAAGAAAAAGGATTTAAAGTTTCAAAATGTGGGTTTTTATTTACCCTAAAGATATTGAAAAATGAATTACAAATGATACTTTTAACAAGTCAACATAAGAGGTCAACATAACAGAACTGTACTCAAAATAATAGCAACTAAGGCTGAGAACAAGAACTGAGACATAAACAAACTGACAAAACTGAACGAACAAAATGAGAAAAAGGGGAATATGTATAGCAGTTTGGCCAAACCATTAAATGAAGATGGAAAAACAAAATAGACACCAACTATAACTAAATACAACTGAAGCTTTGAAAACCTCAAGTTCCCCTGTGACATCATAGCCCATGGTTCGTCCCAGATGAGGTGGCTGCAGTATACGGTATAGTGCTCCTCCACCCTTGGCCACACCACCTCCCCAGCAGGATGGGGACAGGACACTCCATACTGTAACTCCAACAAAGGAACCGAGGATTGATATAACAAAACAAATATAATGGTACCTATATAACAGTGCAGGATTAAAATAAACAAATGCAAAATTAACTAAACTAGGGTGACCACATGTCCTCTTTTCCCTGGACATGTCCTCTTTTTACAGCCTGTCCACGGCGTCTGGGGTGTTTTATGAATTCATGAAAATGTCCCGTTTTATTGTTTTTCACGGGACCAATTAGCGCCTCCATTTTTTTTTTTTTACAACTCGTATACTGGTTATAAGGCACATGCCATCTTTCAGTAAGCTTCAAATATCATTTAACTATCTTGAGCCTGAGCCGAGTGTCCTCTTTTTCTGAAGTCAAAATATGGTCACCCTAAACTACACTGTGTACTTTAAATGACTGTAACTAAAGACAATGTGCTGCTAACCAAACTTATAATCACAAGAAGAGTACTCGGAGACCGCAGACCTCCACCAAGGTAGTGATTGTCCTTTTTTTTTTTTTTTTAAACCTCTGTCAAGGAGGTTATGTTTTTGCCAGGGTTTCTGGGTTGGTTTGTTTGTTTGTTGGTAACATAACTCAAAAAGTTAGACGGATTTTGATGAAATTTTCAGGATATCTCTGCTCTGGTTTTAAGGTAGTGTTTGTACTTTTCTCCACGAGATGGTGCTGAATGACCTCATATGTAGCTCTGTGCCGCCATGCCCTATCTTGCAATGATAAAGAATCGTTTAAATAAATTCCTGGATCCAGACGGTGATCCGGATCGCCTCCAAAATGTAATCATGTCTTCCTTGACCCAGAGCGGACATATCCTGAAAGTTTCCTCAAAATCCATCCATAACTTTTTGAGTTATGTTTCCAACCTACCTACCTACCTAGCAGAGGTAATAATGACTTATGAAAACTACTAAGGTGATGGCGTGTTAGTGAAGTTGTTACCCTGTGTGGCTCTGTCCATCACAAGCCTATATGGATTTCAAGCTACTCCAGAGTTCAAAAGGCGATATACTTGCTTTTTAAGTAGCTGCTTTTCTGAAAAATTCAAAGGATTTGTTGCAGAGTGCAAAGGATAAACAACTGTTGTGTGACCAGCCTATTGCTGCCCGTCCTCATCATTCAGCTTGTGATCTTGATGAAATCGGCTCCAAGTCAAGGACACTCCATCCAAGAAGTGGTCGTACATCTACCCTTTGGAAGTCATGGCCGAGTGTTTGAGAGTGACTGTTTTTAAGCCAAGACTGAGCCCAGATACATTTCCCCCATCAAGTCCCCACACCTCCGCTGTAAGCAAGCATAATCACTCACTCTCTCTGGCGCAGCTCGTTGCAGACAACCATGCAGAAAATGGAGCTCCTTCTCCATCATTCTGCCAACACATCCACCCCCTAGCCTGATTACTTACCTGGCTAAGTCTGTGTCAACACCAGGCAGGTGTAAACACAAGGAATGTCGCCCGTGTGACATTACTGTTAAAGCAAAACCTAGGCGCTCAAATACCTCCATTAGAAGACGCAAATTAATTGATAAATGTGCCAGAGCAGACCTAATGTGCTGTAATGGAGCTTGGCTTGGTCTGCTTCATTAGTCCTTGTCGTTTCGTGCCTGTGTATGTGTGTCAGAGCCTGAGAACACCAAGGCTTCAGCTTCATTAAGGAGGAGCAGATTCAGTATATTAGCCTTTTTAAACTTTGTGTGTGTCGGTGCATGCATATGAACTCTGTCAGTACATGCTAACAAAGTCACATTAACCCATAAACACCCAGTGCTAGTTTTGTGATCGTACCCACATGATTTTTTCTCTATATTTATCCTTTCTGAAGTGATTCATCACCATTAATAGTAATATTATCTTTTGCGTTTTGCTTATTTTGTGTGAAAGTGGTATTTTCCTGTATTTAATTCATTGATCATGTAGATGTTCATAGAAGCTCAGATTAAAATCGAGGGTTATTAAATAAAAAAGAGAAAATTGAAGAAAAAGTTACTTTTAAAGCAAAATCGACCAGTAACTGAACAGAAATCAAGTGTTATTGATCCAGCTCCATGGGTTTTACTGATGAATCAGTGTTATAGAAGATGATGGTGTTTCTATGGTAACTACAGAGTCTTTGAACGCTAAAATGGGTCAAATCTGATGCCCATGAAAAGATGACAAACTGTGTTTTACACCAATCACTTACATGTATTGATAGGTTTAATGGATCAAAAGTTATTTAACAGTTTATATTAACAGATGGTTTGTGTCACCGGTGGCTGTTTGGGTCTTTATGGGTTAAATGCATATTTTATTTTGTGTTTTCTGTTTGTAAATACTTTTCTCTTGTGCATAATACCCTACAAAAACAAATGTCACATAATTAGACTGTAATCTTAGTGGCACTTACTGTAAAAGGTTATAATATATTTGCCCAAGCACAGTGAATAATTCATTATTTTGCATCACTTTACAACTACAAAATCTGCATTTGCATTCTTTCTTATCATAAAAGAGCAGATTTCAAGTTTTTGTCTCGCTGGGTAGGATGTTGTCTGCTGAATAATTTAAGAGTTTATTCTGCTTCTCTGCTGTTTTTTGATTCCAAATGAATATTGTCAAATATCAATTTACAGCGCATTGATCTGCATGTGTTGTGTAGGATGTTCTGTGCAGTGTTTGCTAAACTCAGACAGCCCTGCAGGAGATCATCATGTAGCAGCTCTGATAAGACAGGCTGCCAAGACGTTTCCTCTGTCACCTTTAGATATGACTCTGCAAAACACCTTTAATGGATTAAATGGTAGCCGCTCAACGTGTGAATGTAGCAAGGAAGAGAGGAGGTGATGTATGACACACTGAGCAACAAAGCATCCTCCGAGGAAGCAAGGTGTCATTTGGAATTTCTCTTCAGTCCCCTGCATTTTCCACGGGCCACTGAAACCATCCCAAATTCAATTTAAATGCAAAGCAATGGAGGAAAAGGTATTTGTGTTTGCCATTTACAGTAGTCCTGGCTCAGCAATCACTGAGCTTCGGCCGGTACAGCTAAGGCCCATCTCCTCGGCCCCACAGATCACATTGACCGTTCTATTGCCTCTGACTGGCTTGATTTATTGCATTTGTAGCTAATCAGGATGGATTGGCCTTTCTGCTGTTGTCCCTCTTTTCAGGTTATTTGGCCTAGTTTTCCTCCCGCTGCCTTTGCCGGTCTTTGCTGTGATTAAACAGTGCCCCCAAAGGAAATGCGCACTTTTTCCTCCAATCTGTTATTCTGTCTAAACTGATAGGAGCGTGGCTTAAGAGTGTACTAACACAGCTGCACTTAAACAGCGCTGCTAAGTAATAAGGCTATCAAATTTGTGGCGTGTTTGTTTACAACTTGAGTTGGAGAGGTGTATTAACACTGATTCAAGCCATTATAATGATATTGGATATAAATCTTGTGCGGAGCCCGGGAGTAAGTAGTTATACATAATGAAATTGCATAGTTAAATTGCAGAATTAATGTTACAAAGAACAGATATGTAATGAAATAGCAGTTAGCAACAAAGGCGTTGTATTCTCTGTGGTAAAAAGCTGCATGTTCACTTTCGACTGATTAGCCAGAACATTAGAACAAATGAAATGGTAATAATGTTGACTATTTCATTACAGTGGCATCTTGCAGTGGGTTAGACATGTTAGATGGTAAGTGACTATATTCAGTCATAGAAAGAGTTATTAGACCACATTTTCTTCAATTTTTTTGTTCATTTTACAAATAAAGGTCCATTTGTTTATTCAAATATAATAACAAATAACTCAGTTTAATTTCAGAGCTGATGCCTATCCATGTTCCATGTTTTCTTCATAACTAAAATCGCTTCAGTTCTTACATCAACATGGATGCCATTGTACTGACAAAAACAGTGCTTTTTGGCATCCCATGTTTTCTTTTCTGTCTGTTTTAGTCACATGATACACAAGGGCGTTAGTACTTGATTGCCGAACCATTATTTTTGATGACTTTTGACGGTCTAACGTTTTTTTCCGCAACTCTAGTGCTTGAAGCTGATGCATTGGAAACAAATGTGCAAGTGTAAGGATCTGAACAGTTGTGACAAGGGTCAAGCAGGGATGACCCAATGGGTCAAAGAATCAACAAAGTCTGCAGTAGTTGATAAAAGTGGCTCCAAAAGGAAGGGGACTAGATCTCAAACCATTCTAGCATCTGTAGGAACTGAACATTATTACCTCCTGCCTAATAATGTTTAGGTTCCCCTTTTTGTGGCTGAAACAGCTGTGGTCTGAAGCCTTGACTCCATAAGACCTCTGAAGGTCCTTGGAGCCTATAATGTTGAAACAGAGCTGTTAAGAATTAGTGATATTCTGTAGCATATTTGTGTTTTGTGTCTTCTGGGTGTGGGTTGTTCTCTTCTTTCAAGGGTAAGGTTGAAGAACAGATGAGCTGCAGGTGTGGTGCTGGACTGCTGTCACATGATTGGTTCCTCAGCTGTGGGCGGGAAATATAAAAGATGATTCATCCTTACTCTTGGCAGGCTCCTCTCTCTCCATCCACCCGCAGCTTGACCAGAAGGGTTTTGTTCGATAAATATTTTGTTATTTAGAACCAGATTGCGGGAATCTTTTTTTGTACAGTTTTCTCCGGTTTTTGTGATAGGAGTTTAGGTAAGCGATATGTAATTTGATTTATCTTTTGGTTTATTGTTAGGTAAGCTTAGGGAACTTGAAGTGTTATTCTGTTTGTTTTTATTAATTTGATTCCCTTCCTGATTTTCACATATATTATATTTAAGAATTAATAAATTAACTCACATTGCAGTTTGGAGCTCCACTGGTCATTTATTGTTTTTGATTACACCCTGTTGTCAAGGGACATGGAAGGAGAGGAGTCTCATTTCATGTGCGTCTCGGTAACCCCTTGGCCGAGCGTAACAGAGCTTTCATTGAGTCACTTTGTTTATTCAGCAGATCCCACAGATGCTCGATTGAACTGAAGTCGGATTGTCTTTCTTTAGAGCACTTTTTCCAATTTTCCTATTTCTAGCAAATCAAATTCAAGGACTAAATATGCATTTGCTGCCTGATATATCTCATCTAGTAAACGATGCCATTGTAACTAAATGATTGACATTTCCTCAACTGTCAGTGGTCATAATGGCTGATTTAAAACCTTCCTAAAAGTCGACTTGTGATATTTGAGAAGAGGTGCCAGAGCTTTGATCCACTGTTAGAGACAGGACTTTATTTCAGCTGTAAATTAGATGCACAACCACACTTTACCTAGCAACACATGGGCAAAGGCCAGGGCATGCCATGTCATTCTTGTTGGCAGGTACATTATTGTGGAGGAAAATGTCAACAGGCTGTTTTTCCGGGGTTACATTAGGACAGAACGTGGTTGATCAGGTCAGACGGCTCCAGGGCAGCGTGAATACATCCCAGTGACTGCGGCGCTGCATTACTGTGGCATTAGCGGGTGTATATCAGGACCACACAGGTGACCACCAATGTCGTCCTTCCTGCTGCTTATGCCGGTTACTTCTGAATACGTAAAAATAAAAAGAGGCTCCTGTTAACTGTGAAGAGCAACGGAAACAAATGGTGGTTCTCTTGTCTTGGTCCCTCTGGGGATTCCTCTCTTGTAGTTTATAGATTGCATCTCTTCTAGCAAAAAGAAAAGGCCTCCAGTTTATTGAAGGGGAAAAAGTGTAATCTGAGCTTCGCTAGAGTAAATACTGTGGAGTCAGTGGAACGGAGATGGAAAAGCTGAAGGAGTAAATAGAGATGCAGACAAAGCAATATTTGTTTCCTGTATTTCCATTCTTGTCCTTTGTGAAATGTATCACTTGATGCCAGGGATTCGGCCTGCGAAAGTACTCTCTGTGGTGGCTGACTGGAGAAGCCAAACCGTCCTAATGGAAGGAACACGTGCCAATGCTAACGGACAAGAAAGCAAGCAAAGAGAAAATTAATGAATTTTCAAGCTCTTTGTTCTGTGTCTCTTGACATTTTTTGACAAAAATAGGATATATTGACACAAAGTGAATATTACACCTCAGTATGAGCAAGAATATTCATTTAGCAGAACTGATTTTGAGTTCATACACATTTAGCAGAAATCTGTACACAACTTAGTGGACATAGCAAATTAACATATAATTTATGGCTGCTCGATAATGGAAAAAATCCTTATCATGATTTTTTTGATCCATATTGAAATCATGATTATTTACACGATTATGCCTTGAATTTAGAACTGCATTTATTGAATATGAAAAAAAAAAAATGCTCTCCTGTTAAATAGCTATATAAAATATCTTGTAATGTTGTTGTTCTGCCTTTGGATTAAAAATGTTAATAATTTAATAACTGTAGTTACTTAGTTGAACAGACTTAAGTTCATTGTGCAGAAATATGTAGGTTAATTTCCTGTTCAAACGGTTCGAAGGCCACTGTTAAAAGTCTTCAGTGAAACGTCCCTCAAAAGAGGATCAGTTGTTTATGACAGAGTGAGTGTTCATCTCAGCTAAAACCATCTTTGTTTTGCAGCGGCAAAAGCAAGACAAAGCTAAAACAAACTTTCATGAGAGAACTGTTCGCTCTAGACTGTTTGAACCCGGAGAAATCCAAGTCTTTT
>JAQQZY010000011.1:15568053-15588410 GCA_030068375.1 Ostorhinchus rueppellii
AGTCCGATTTCGAAAACTCCAGTTCGGTTCGATTTCAGCTCGACTAAGGCGTTTACATGGCATTTATGACTCCGGCCTTAGTCGAGCTAAGGCAATAATTCGATTTTCTCACCATGCATGTAAACGCACTGAGTGTTTGCATCTTTCAATTGTGGTATGTAATGTACTGTATGAGCCTGACATATATTTTGATCTTCACCGAATTATGTGATAGATGTATGACCAGTTCTTGGTTTTACTTATAGCGTATGTACATGACAATAAAAGTGTTCAATAAAAATAAAATGTAAAAAAAAAAAAAAGTGAGAAAACTCAGGAAATAGTGATTTTTCTCGACTAAATATATCATTAACTGAACAGAAAAGGAGCATCACCATTCCATGTTCACTTCAGAGCGTCTGAATGTCCAAATGGGTCATATCTGATGACCATGAAAAGATGACAAACTGTATTTTACTGCAATTATTTACACGTATTGATAGAATTAGTGGATTAACAGACATTTAACCGTTTATATTACTTGATAGTTTGTGTCACCGGTGGCTGTTTGGGTCTTTCGGGGTTAAATGCATGCTTTATTTTGTGTTTTCTGCCTGTAAATACTTTCCTCTTGTGTACAATATCCTACAAAAACAAATGTCATATAATTCGACTGTATTCTTAGTGATACTTAATGCTAAAAGTTACGATATATTTGTCTATTTGCAGTGAACCATTCATCATTTTACATTACTTTACATCCACAAAATCTGCATTTGCATTCTTTAATAAAAGAGCAGATTTCAAGTTTTTGTCTCACTGGGCAGGATATTATATGATAAATAATTTTACACTGATTATTTACATGTATTGATAGGGTTAGTGGATCAATACTAAACATTTTAGATCAGATGAATATGTTTATCAGTGGCTGTTTGGGTTTTTATGGGTTAAAATTATCAGAAGGGATGCTGGTAATTCTCTTATATAAGGTATTTGTCCATTTCGGCTCAGGTTTAGTGTCCTCTGTCAATGTGGAGAGAAAAAAATGGTTTACTTGATTTGAGTGACGTGGTTTTTCCTCCTATAAATGTGTAATATATAGTTGTGTTGTGTATGTCCAGGTAGCAGTCATGGGACTATATGTATATGTTGCTCATTAGAGTGTTTAGAATAAAAGCCTCTAAAGTTTTGCTGCAGATGCCGATGTATTGGATTGTAGAGGTATGAATCCATAGTGGGGAAAACTAACAGCACAAGGCCTTTGACCAAAGGGACCAGATGGGATGAGAACCATTAAGAAACAACTTTTAGTGTCAAAGAAAGTGACAAAGTGAAAAAAGCCAGAAGTACTGTTGTCGTTTCCCTCACTATGCACAACTCTAAATGAAAAGAATGGAGTTTGATATGAAATCATGTTTTTTTTCTATGTGGGTGACTTTGATTATGAGTCTTATGAAGGTATGAAATTATGGGATGTTACTATCTTTGTAAGGATGCCGTTTTTTGGTCCATAGTTTACACTAAACAGTGACAGTTCTGATCTTGCTCGTTCGATTCCAAACAGATCTTTAGTGCAGGTATAAACAGAAACAGAACAGAAAACGCAGGTGATTTGTAGCTTTAATGTAAACTATCAGCTGAAGATTACAGGACACAGTGTTGTTTGATTGACTGTTGAAATCAGCTTGAAGAAATCTTAATGATTCCACAGCTTTATACTTTTTTCAGTGATTGGTAAAGTCTGTGGCTCCATAATGTTGACTTGTTGGTGGTTTTGGTTTTCAGTGTGTTCTGGTATGAGACGTCCCTCTGCTGTTGAGAGTTTGGAATATTAATATTACTTAAAACCAGTGGTGTAGTGGTCACTGGAGAAGTGGGTATACTATACGCTCATTGTCTACCTTTAAAAAAAAAAAAAAAACGCCATGTTTTTGATATGGTGACAAGTCGGACTACTGTATTTAGTTTATCCAAAAATCCATCAGTAGTATTTGCTTCCTATTATAAAATTAGCATGATTTGATTAGGAATAGTTTGTAGGTATTACTGGTCACACAAGCAGCTGCATGAACGTAAATGTATTCAACACGAGACAAACACAGGATAATGTTAGCCTTTCATAATTTTAGCCTGCACAGTTTAACAATTGGTGACATAATAATAATAATAATAATAATAATAATAATAATAATAATAATAATACATTTTATTTGTAGTGCACTTTACATTTTTAGCCAAAAACCTCAAAGTGCTCCAACCATTATACAATAAATACAATTAAAGGAAAAATTAAGAAATAGGAAGCAACTAAGACAGATAAAGACCATTAAAAAAACAAAAACAAAACCCCAGATAAAACAGGTGAAGTATGCACAGAACCAGGGAAGATTATGACATGTTTTCCTTCTTCAGACCTTTTAAAAAAATGTTCTCCGTCTGTGGGGCCTGGAGGTGGTCTGGCAGGGCGTTCCACAGATGGGGAGTAGCAGCCTCGAAAGCCCATGGTCTTCAGTTTTGTCCTGTTGGGGCACAGACGGTACAATTGGCCTGACCCGGTTCTATAGGGGGTGTGGGGAGTGAGGAGTTCAGTGGGGTAGGTGGGGGCTTCACCATGGAGACAATGATGGGTGAGAAGGTGATTTGGAGGTGAACAGGGAGCCAGTGTAGTGAGTGAAGGGCAGGAGGGGTGTGCGTGTGTTTACACACCCTCATCAGGATCCTGGCAGTGCTGCTTTGGAAGTGTTGGAGCCTCTGGAGGCTCCTGCCAGGGATCCTGATAAGTGTGTTACAGTAATTCAACCTGGAGGAGACAAAGGCGTAAACAAGCTTCTCTGTAGCATGGAAGGAGAGGGAGGGGCGGAGTTTGGTGACGTTATGGAGGTGGTAGAAGGAACGTTTGCTAATTTGGCTGATGTGTTTGTTCGATAAAAGCTGGGGGTCAAATATGACTCCCAGGTTAGTGATGGTGGGACCAAAGGGGATGTTGTGGCCAGAGAATGATATAAAGGACATGCGGGAGGAGTGGATCTGATGGGTGATGCCGATCTGAATGAAATAAACATCTCTTCTCTAAATGTGCAGTCATAGCCAGTAGTTTCAAACACTGACTCATTTGGAAACGACCTTAAAACTGACCTCAGAAGAATGTATTCCTTCAAAGTAGGTTCTCTCTCTGTGTCTTGAAAGACGTTTATTCTGCCTATTCTCGTTTGCATTTCCAACAACTGCACATCTTTCAATGAGATGTGCAATGGCCTGTCAATAAACTGGGGTGGCACTGGCTCCTAAGGTGTCCAATCAGGTTTCAGATCAATTCCAGATCAATCTAATCAGTGAAGGCACCAAGGTAGAGTAGGGCGATTGTAGTAATGGTCAATTTGGCTCAGATATGACTGAATGGTGCACATCAGGAGGATTTAAGTGGGTATACCCAATGCTGACTGAAAAATAAGTCGGTATACTCCATATACCAGTGTATACCCTGCACTACACCTCTGTTTACTACCCTTACTTTTATTTTGGTTGTTAATTTTTTTTTCATGCTTAATTGTCATTGAAGACACTTTGTTGTTATTATAGAAAAAATAAAATACCAGGTCTATAATATATTCTGACTTAATTTACATGACCCTGTCGATCAAAATGATGGACAGTTAGAAAATCGAACACAACGTGGTATGAATGTGATTTGTGAACTGGAGCACATGCACTTGACATGTGAAAGCATTTCATTTTGTAGCAGATGTGTCCTTGATGCAGCACGTTGAACTTTAAATGATCAGGGTTAATTCTTATTGACTTGCTGTATATGAAGTGTTCTGAATTTCAACTTAATTTCAATTATAAACTACTGTCCACAGAGCTTGTGCTGCAACAGCAGTTTGGTTGTTAATCAGATTGTTTTTTAGATTGTTTTCTTCAAGTGTTATGGAATAAGCCTCAGTGTATGTGCAGATGATTTACCCCAGAGACTTGTGATTACTCTACTCTATTCTCTGGAGTGTCTAATTTAATGAAAAGTCATTACGGCTCCAACATAATTAGGCTTCCCTTTGGAAAAAGCCATGCTCAGCTGATTTGGACTGATCCTAAAGCAAGGCCAACAGCTTAAGGGTTTACACCAGTATACCAGTGGCTGTACTCTTGACACCTACTTGTATTACTACTTAGTTGTGGTGCAACTTCAGTCTCAATATTAATTGGCTTCTTCAACAATAGTCATTGTATCGCTTCAGCACAGGATGTTACTCTGTGCTTGTACAGTAGATACAAATATACCATTGTTTCCTTTTTGAAGATAAAGCCTTAGAGAAGTTGATGAACCTGCAGAATTTTTCAACCGTATGTAGGACAAGAAGCCATCCAGTAAAATACCTCAAAAGGTTGACTTTTACTGTACAGAACAGCATTACTGTAGGTCAGGAGGATACCGTATGCATCCTGAAAATAGAGTTTCTGCGTGCTCAAACTTAATTTGTGATGTCAACACTAAAAATGTTTGTGCATGCATTGAAAATAGACTTTCCATTGGGGCCGGGGATTACTGAGTGGACTGTTGGATAACCCCAGTTTAACCCTTTGATGCCTGAATTAGGAGAACCTGAACTGCAGTAAATGAGAATCGAGATTTTTAATAGACTAATACACATCGATATACACACACACACACACACACACTCCGGTAATTTAAAATGGCTACAGCAATTCCATCAGTCTTGTTTTTGTCTTATTTTGTCGTGCTGCTTTAGTCGCAGGTATCAGTAAATATTAACGGCTTATTTGTCATGTGTAAATATTTGCAGACACTTTTTCTCTGTCTTTCTGGAAGCGGCTTTCTGTGATCTCAAGCAAATGTGAGAGTATGAAATGAATAACTAGGTAAATATCCTTTGACTATTACATGCTCTTTGTTTGATTTGCACGTTTCAGTGAAGTTTTCTGAAATTTCTATTTCTGTATCACAAATATCAGTGTTGTAGTGTTTTGTTTGGGTGTTTTTTTTATTGCAGATATCTGCATTGACTCGTATCGATCAATTCCTGTGATTTTTCAAATAGCATAAAACAGATGGTGTGTTCTTATTGAAGAATGTCGCCCGGGAATCGAACCCGGGTCCTTCTTTTTGTGAGGCACGAGTGCTAACCACTGCACCACCGTGTCGCCTGTCCTCTGAATTATTTACCTTAAAAACTGTTTCATCTGGCGTATATACAAAGCAGTGTCCATGAAGAATACTGTTGCTCAGTAATATTGTTTTGAACCATAAGGCCCCCCCCACCCCCCCACCCCCCCCACCCCCAAGGTGGTAGTTTCTGATACAGTGCAGGAGTTGCACTGAAGTAATTTCATCCATAGCTGCTCAGACTCTTTCCGGAGAATCCAATTATAAAAGAAACTGGGTTCACGTTGGTGATCCAGAGGTCATTGACCTTAGGAGTTGCCACAGTCTGTCCCAGCTTTGTGTTTGTTTGTTTGTGATATAGTCCTGGACTGTATACTGTTTGCAACCTGCCTCCACACCACAACACTGCTAAACTTGGTCTTTGCAGCCTTACCTTAGCTTGTCTGTTTGACATGAGTAGGAGGCGTCAGAGCAGCTAAATACATGTGGTCGACAGGAAGCAGGTTAATGGAGTGGGAGTAAATTGGTACTTGATTGCAGTGGCTGGCTGTTGTGCTTCTGAATTGGACTGCCGTCACACAGTTCATGAAATGAATTGTGCGTAGGTGGCGCATGAAGCGGAAGTATTTTTCTTTCCATTTTCCCTCTTTTGATGTGTCACATCAGACTCGTGTCTCGGGTAGTTTTTCTCTCCGTCTGAACAAAGAGGAAATGGAATAGATGGGCGGGAGGGGGGCAGAACATGAGTCTGACCTCCAAACCTTCTCTGTAATCCTGGTGATCTTCCTCAAAAGCCCGTCTGAGTCTGTCAAATAAGGCTGTGAGCGATCAGCTCTGAAGAGGCAATTGCCTTTCTTCATAAGTTGCATGATGGGAAAGGATATAACTTTCACATGGGAGCAGGATTTTTTTCCTCCTGTGTGATAATGAATAGAGTCAGTGTGCAAAATGATCAAAATCTCATTACTATGTAGGTCATTTCATAATGACTGCACGGAAAGGCATATCCATTACATTTTGAATTATACACTCAACAAATTAAAGGGACTTACTCATTTTTCCTTATTTTTTTCACTTGATTTATAATTTCTTTAAAGTTTCATGTAAACAGGTCTGTGCAATTAATCGAATTTTGGTCACACTTTTGATTTTGTTGTCAAACGATCTCAAAACCTATATCAATGAGTTGAAATGATTTATTTTCTATTTTTCTTTACACAATTTCTGAGACGCACATGTGCAGTACATTCCATTCCAAAAGAGCTGTAAAGTACATATTTGTAGCCAAAATTTATTTTTGATTTCAATGTTTTGCATAAAGAATCAATAACAATGTTTTTTGAGAGAAAGAGAAATGCTGAATAAATGCACTGTGAAACTCAAATTAATTGTTTGAATAATCGTGATTTCTATATTGACCAAAATAATCGTAATATTGGGGGTTTTTTTCCCATCATTGAGCAGCTCAACGTGTAAGTATATAAGAAAATGTAAAATATCATTGCATAAAATAGAAAAAGCTGTAGATGTGAATGTGCTGCTGAAGTAAAGTCTCTGTTTTCGATGCACTCTCCTCATTTTGTCTTTTTTTGATCAATGTATTTTTAAGTCTTTCAAACATACAAAAAGTAAGACAACCACTGAGGCATATAGCAGACGTATAAGACACCACAAAATAAATAAATAAATAAATAAATAAACAAAAATTAAAACCATTCAAATGAAAGGGTTCCACTATGTAATTACTCGATCACTTTGTACACTGCACACATTATCCAGGGTCGAGGTGCATTGTCAGCTGTTCCGCATAAGAAATAAATGCCATATCACATTAAACTTCCCCATTGATCCATTCAATGTGGATCTAATCTTCAATTTGAACGAAAAACATGACCTCACATATCCATTTGCCAAAGGACGAGGGGGTTTGTCATTCTTCCAATTTAAAACTCATTTTGTCTTCCACCTATTCAGTATTAACCTCTTCTGTGTCCGTTACTATGCAAGTCATTTCATAATGACTACATGAAAAGGCATAACCATGACATTTTGAATTATACACTCAACAAATTAAAGAAACTGTAAATTGAGTGCCTTTAAAGTTTTATTAAAGTATATAAGAAAATCTTAAGTATTATTGCATAAAATAGTCAGACAAAATGAAAGATGCTGTAGATGTGGAAATGCAGCTGTAGTCTAGTTTCTGCTCATTTTGTCTTTTATTTATTCATTATTAACCTCTTCTGCGTCACATTCATTCTCAGTGTTTGTTTGTGTCTCCATGCAAAAAAATTCTGATTGCATCACTGTGGAGGAACGTAAAGCATCATCCAAGGTTCAGAAAATACTGCCATAAAGACTATTATTTATCATACAGGACAGTAGACAAGGAAGCACAATACAGTGTTTCTGTTATCGCAGAGTATATGCAGCTTAACCAAATATTTCAGAGCCTTTCACTGGATAATTGCTTCAGTGATTAATAAAATTTGGATGTGACGGTGACTGATGACTGATGCAGTGAGTAGCTTCTCATTTCTTAACCCTCACAAGCAGACCTTTAGATTGTTTATTTTTTCTAAAGCATTTCTACAGTGTTTGTCTGATTCAGGCAAACCTCACTTTCATTCTGGTTAATTTTAAGTCAGAGTTTTCCTGAGTAAGTGAATTTATGAAAGGAAATTTTGTAAAAATATGGTCTTTTTAATGCAATACCAACTGGGAATTTGCTTGATGTACAGTAGATGTTTTAGACTTCCAAATAAATTGACTCAAGTGAAGATTACAATGAATTTCTTCATCAAGACGTTATAAGGTTTGACTTTTTAACTGTTTTAAAAGCACGGGGATCACCGGTGATCCCGGCGCTTGTGTATTTAAAATTACTGTAACTCCTCACTGCTTTGTGCAGTTTTAATCCTTCAAAGTGCCCCTGAAAGCTGGACAGGAATCGTTTCAGAAAGTACCACTGCGAAAATAAAAAAAAAATTAAAAAAAACTTGATTATTGACAAATAGAACGGCCTGTAACATGGACTAAGAAAGGTCCAGGAATGTCAAACTGTCTGAGTTGTCGTAAAATAGTTTAGATTTTTGCAATCTCAGAAATATTCAATGTGCACTTTTCAAGAATTTCCCAAAAAAAAGTTGAAGAAAATTCAATTCCCTTTTTTTTTGTCCTTTTTCTTCTTTTAACACAGTTTTAGGTATTTACTGACATAAGAATGGTAAATACTTGACAGATGTTGAAAATTCTACTTCTCCTGGAAAAAAGGGTGTAAATTAGGGTTTTTTTGACAATTATTGACAAAAATAGACAAAAAAAAAAGACGTGGTGTTTTAGTAAATCTACTGTATCTGTATGGTGCTAAAAGGGTTAAAGTCCATGGCTAAGTGGTTAAAACACTGTATCCACACATGGTTTCTGTCTTTAAGAGTTAAACATCCATCAGTCTGATAGGGAGCATTAAGATTGGACAGTTTGAATGAAAAAGGTCATGTGGTCTGATGAGTTCAGATTGACCCTGTTCCAGAATGATGGACACATCAGGGTGAGAAGAGAGGTAGATGAAGTGATTACCCATCATGCCTAGTGCCTACAGTATAAGCCTGTGAGGGCAGTATTGTAATCTGGGGATAATTCAGTTAGTCAGGTCTTGGGCTGCTCGATTATGGAAAAAAAATCAATGTCACGATTATTTTTTTGGTCAATATTGAAATCACCATTATTCAAACAATTAATTTTGAGTTTCACAATGCATTTATTCAGCATTTCTCTCTCTCAAACACCCCCGTTTGTTATTGATTCTTCATGCAAAACATTCAAATTGAAAATACATTTTGGCTACAAATATGTACATTACAGCTGTTTTGCAATGGAATGGAATATATTGCACATGCACGTCTCAAATTGTGTGAAGAAAAACGGAAAACAAATCATTTCAACTCGATTATAGGAGTTTTAAGATTGTTTGACAACAAATCGAAATCATGATCAAAATTCGATTAATTGCACAGCCCTAGTTAGGTCTATGCTAAGCAATATTGTCCAAAAAAATGGCAAATAAATGTTGGGATATAGCGTAATCTTATTAGATGAGTGAATGTGTTATACATAAATACATACATACATGGACATTTAAAGGCAGCATCTGGGCTTGTTTTGGCCAGGTCTTTGCATCACCATATCACAGAGTCCTTCATCAAAATCTAATTAAACGTAATTAAAAGTTGCTGGATTCATTTTCTGATACTCCTTCTAACAAAGGGATTAAAGCATTATGTTGAATTAAAGTGTCTGCTGAGACCTGAGTAGCAACTATTATTCATTATCTGGTGAGATGAGGACTTGTTTTGCAGTAAGGTGATATCAACTGTAACCAAACTACATCACAAATCCTCCTCTTCTCTCATGAACATGTTTGCAGAATGGCTCGTCAGCACTTGTATGTAGAGGAGATGTTCATCAGTGATTATATGTTCTCATTTTAAATATTTGCACCAGCTGCTGCCCAGCAGAGCTCCCAGCGCTAGCTCAGTGTCCTGGACACAGCGTGGTTTTCTCATCTCGCTCCCAGCAGGAGGTGTAGTTAAAAGGCAGGAAGGAATAATGCTTATCTACTGCACAAGCTCTCTCACCTTCCTCCAGTCTCTTCCCTCCCCGTACGAGGAGAGATCTGTTGAAAAGAGCGGCAGTTGCATTCTCCTCAGCATGTTACTGGCTTCTTCTGCGAGCGCTCAATTAATCTAGGTGCTCAACTGGTACAAAGTAGCTTTTGCAGCTGAAAGATCAGCAACCAGGCTCTCACTTCAGAGCTGGAACAAGGGAAGGAGGGGGCTGCAGAGGGTGCGTGTCAAAATTCAAAACTCAACCAAGGCACGCAGGTTTCACTCCCACTCCTTTGTGGTCGTCGTGCAGCCTGCTTTGCCAGCTTGAACGTAAAGAGAAGTTTGGACCGGGGTCTGGATTTTCTCTTTCCTGTCATTTTTTTCTGATATAAAGCCCCCAGCGTCTCTTGTGCTTTTCCCCATCTTCACTCTCAAGCCAAGCAAGTGTGGGAGTGAAAGTGTGAGAAATAGAGCCGTACTTTCAGATCACCAAGTGAGAAAGTCTGGAGGGCATCATGGGGGCTTTGATGGTCATCTTCTCTCTTCAGCCGAAACAAAGGCGCAAGACAACAGGTAGGCAGAACCAAAAGTGGACATTAACTTGGATATTTATTAGTTATTTAATTTATCTGAAAAGAAATAATGTAACTGTGAAATCACTGATAACAAATATGGACAGAAACATTCTCCTGTGTGTGGTTTATTTTAAAAAAAAGAAAAAATCATCCTGCATGATTTACTGTGTTGGTTTTATCACCAGAAATTTCCTCAAGCTGCTGTTTTCTCTGTAGTCCCATCCGAATTCATGCATTGCTACGCTAACAGTCCATGAAATTGACTTGAATTCTATCACCTTTGTATAAACAGTTCAGTCTGAACTCCACAAAGTTGCATGACTTTTTCCATTTGCTCTGTCCAATATTGGTTTTCCAGTGGCAGCACACGCAGCATGCCACAGCGACTCTGTCAGCGCAGTCGCGCCAGCTTATGTTACATCCTCGTCTCCCCGTTATAATATGTTGATCAGCATTACCGCCACAGCTTGTCACCATAACAAAGGATGAGGAAGTCCAGGCTTTATTAAAGAACAATGAAATATTTAGTGGGTGGGCATCGCAAGAGGAAAACTGTCAAGGGTTATATTTAGTGGTGTAGTGGGAGAGACTGAATGGATGGCACTTAAAGCACAGTAAGTCATATTTCACTCTGGTATTGTGAGAAAGCTTGAAAGCAAAATGAATGAGGGACTCTTTGTAACTCTTAAGCAATAGATCACAGAGCGGGCAGCTGTGTGCAGTGTCAGCACTTTTCCAAGGAACCTAGAAAAAGGAACATGGGATCCACATGTGCACAGACCGGCAGAGAGTGGGTCATGTACTAATATACTGCAGTGGGAAATGCACTGGCAGTGACATGCATGTTTGCTCAGCTAATATCAAACTCACAAGTACATTTAAAACATGTCATGTTGGGGAAAAGTGGCATATCACGGCAGTTGGTTAATGACTGCTAAAGTAATATGGTGAAACCACAAATAATTGATCAAGTTATTAATTAGTTGAACCACAGGAAGTTAACGAGCAGCAGTTGTGGATCATATGATTAATTATTTAAACCAAAAACACTAAATATTTAGTGGTTCTAGCTTCTCAAATGTGAATGTTTTCTGCTTTGGTAGATGTGCAAATATACATTTAATATATTTATGAGTTGACTGATATTTGGACAAAATGATCCATCTGAAGATGTTACATATGGATCAAGGATGCTGCTGGGTAAGGATTTCTATGCATTATACATCTACAAAAAGTCTGCAGAATATTCACAAGTTGAACTTATTATTCAAGATTCAGTAAATACTATTTGATTTTTCTGTCGATACATTTGGATGCACAGCTTTGGAAATGATGACCACTGTGCATGACTGTGAGAAGCTGATGTTTGTCATAAGTGTGACTTTTGGGATATAGTGTAATCCATTAGGCTTTACCTGTGTGCAAAGGTGGGGCAGAAAATCATGTGACATTTGATAAACAAATGTGTTGATCAATAAACTCTCTCAATAACATGTTCGCATATCAATTAATAACATCTGAGGTGGAAGAGCAATGTGGAAACGATCAATATTCTAAGAACAGAGTATCAAAAGGTCATGCTGAAGGCAGAAAACTGCAGAAATCCAATAGCAAGAATTATTAAATAATCAATGAAATTCCTTCCAAAGACGATATAGATAGAATCTGACAAAGTTTACTGTTTTTTTTGTTTTTTAACAGTTTAAAGCGTGGATTATGTGAAAATGACCTGTATTGTTCTGAAATTTAATAATTTTTGTCCTGCAAAATTTGATTTAAATCACTTGCTAAGTACCAGACATATTCTGTTGGAAAGACTCTGCAAATTTACTGTGGGTGGACTGTTGAAGTAAAGTGTGACCAGTTGTGTTAATTATTCTCCGATTTAGGGAGCTACAAAAACAAATCAATAATAAAATGATAAAAAGGAACAATTTTACACTGCAGCAAAACGGTTCCCCTTACATAAACTTGGTAAACTTCACACATTGTGGGGCTCTTCACATAAGGACAAATACTGAAAACACTCCGTCTGAGAGACCTCTGCCACTCCACTACCCACTCTAATGCTCTCCATTAATTTTCATAGCTGCACTTATCGACATGACGAGAGATGATGGTACAATAAGCACCCGTAGGAACTCTGCCCTCCATCTCCTTTTCACATGCGTGAGTGTGGTGAATGTCCTGGGGATAAGAGTGGTGCCAGTGTCACCAGGTCTTCACAGACTGATGCATTTAGCCTTGCTGTGTTTTGCATCCTTTTGTGTACCCTGTTTGCTGCTGGGAGCTCTTCAGAGAGTTTGCGTAGGAGTGGGATAGGTGCACTCAAAAGTAGAACCGCCAACAATGACTCAGCCTCACACCTGGGAAATTTATGTTGGGGCTTTGTTTAGTGCCTTCTCTTCTGTGAAAACAGCATTGAAAACGTACTTAATGTACTTGGATAAAGTTGGAGACACACTCGTACCCAGATTTTCACACAGAAATTAGTTGTTGGTGCACTTCTTATGTCACCTTCCATTTTTCTAGCTTTGAACTTATTGTTTTTTTGTTTATTTTTCAGTCCTTTGCATGATTTTACATTTGTTTTCAGTAATTTTCCAAGTGAATTTTTTTTTTCATTTAACCCTATAATGCCTAACGTATTATATTTGATCCATGAGTTTTGAAGCCCTCTAAATCAGTGGTTCTCAACTCCGGTCCTCATGACCCAGTGTCCTGCATGTTTTAGATATTTCCCTCTCACACTACACATGGAAGCCATTCCATCATTATCAGTCTTCTGCAGAGCTTTGTGATGAGCTGATCATTAATTGATTCAGGTGTGCTAGAAGAGGGACGGATCTAAAACATGCAGGACACTGGGTCACGAGGACTGGAGTTGAGAACCACTGCTCTCAATGATCACTCTGAAATATTTTTTCATGAAAATCCTGATGTATACAATAAGATACATGCAATACACAGATAATCCACCAGGGGGAGGAATTAGTTCACCAGAGGCCTTTCGAGTGACATTCACGAGGAAGGAGGCAGAACTTTGACAATTTTGAAAAGGAATAACCAATTTGACAGACATGTTTGTGTTATATTATGTTTTTGTTTGTTGAAAAATAATAATATTTGCGCATTAACACCCAATGTATCAAATATGATACAAAATTTAAACATACATGGAAATTGATCTTTGAAAAAAATATTTTGGGTTGTTCAGAAGGACCAATAAAGGCTCAAGTTTCTTTTCTTTACTGTCTTTTTTTTAATTGAGTTTTATGTTTTGCTAATACAAACAAAGCATGAATGAAATAATAAAATACAAAAAGAGACAAACAAAACAAAATAAAACAAGTCCACCCCAGAACAGCACTGTTCTGCGTACAAGCATTCTACATAAGATTTTACAAAGATTGCATCACAATAAAATATGTTGTGCATCATTACAATCAAGACAACACAGACAGAGTCAACAGGGAGCAGAAATAGATAGTTAGAAATCAGAAACTGCCTTCAGTGTTTCTTCAGGAATGAGTCCAAGGGTTTCCAATAATCTCCAGGATTGATCAGATTTGTGGTTGACATCATGAGTTAGTTTCTCCAAAGGAAAGATGGCTGCAATTTGTGAAACTCACATACATGTATTATCTGTTGGGACCTGTGGAGTGGAGCAACGTAGCAAAATAATTTTTTTTTGCCAAAAAAAAAGGGAGAATTGTTAACAAGGCTCCAGTTTCAGAGAACTGGAACTTTCTGTCAATGATTTAATGGTTTAGGCTTTACAGGGAGAAATAATTATATGTATTTTTTATGTCACTTTAGTGTTTGGTTTTAGTTACTGATTGGGTCTCAGCTGAAAGGACAAGCATAAAAGAATGATTTAATAATTAAAAAGCAATCTTCTATTTGGTGCAACGTCCTTTATTTACACAGGAGGAAAACAAAGCTGATTTTCCCTGCATTCTGCGAGGCATTGTTCGTTGCAGCTCTTATTTCATTTTGGTGTTTCTGAAAGCGCTGCTGTCAAATCCTCGTGACATTAACACAAGAGGCGATGGAGATGTCCAGTGTAGTTCTTGTTGCTGGCCACGTCTCATTCCAGGCCTTCTGGTGTTTACAGAACCAAATGGAGACTCCGGCCGACCACAGGGAGAGCAGCTGTCATATTTAGGGGAAGCCATACCACCGATCAACAGGCCCACCTATAGCCAAATTTAACGGCACGACAAACAAGCTCTTTTCCACTGAAAACACAAACCAATGATATTTCTAATCTCTAGAGAAGCCAGGTTGCAAAAACATACCATATGCCTCTGAAGTTACCTCATTAAATGTCATCAACTCATCTGTGACATGCTGAATTTTTCACAGATCTACTCATCTTAATCAGAAGTGTGAATGGACATAATGTGTCAAAGATTGGTGACAACATTCAGGCGCATGCTTCCTTAGTATTCTCTGTTCATCTCACCACAGGTACAGGACTATTGAGCCATTTCACAGCATTAAATAGAAGCTAATGAGTCCTCTAAGGGCGCTGAAGCCCACTGGTCATTTAGAAAGGGAACATCATTTTCAACACCTGTATTATGAATCTGTATTAGCTGATGTCGACGAAGAACCAGTCAGCATCCATTTAACATGTTCCTGATGACTTACCTATAGATGAATGTGTGGCCTCCCAGTGGAAATTATCTCATAAGGAAATGGGATTCTTCTTCCTCCCACTGTAGGTCCCATTCAGCAGAGTGATGTGTGAAAAGACTTCTCTGATATGCAAATGTCTGAAGAATTCCCTTACACAATGAAATAAGGAAGGGTCACCTATGCACTGAGCCCGCCGGGGTCCTTCTTTTTTTTAATGTCAGCAACATGTAATCTCAGACCTTTTCAAAGTCACTGTGTCATTATACAGTATTGGGTTTTCAGTTCTCTAAATTAGCATTTAAATTGAAAAGCAAAGTCATATCAGTTGGCTTTTGGGCTCTGAGTTTCCATCTAGGCATGGCGCTCAATGCAGCGGTTCCTTCTGTGAAATTAATCACTCTGTTCCCACCGGCCACAGTGACCAGTATTAAGAGGGCTCACTTAGGACTGGATTAATGACCGGCATCCTGCAGCTCCAAAAAGCTCTGCGGGTGCACAAATGTGGGCTTAAGCAGAGTGGAGATGGTGATGTAGCTCCCAGTGGGTCGTCACAGCTCAGACTGACACCTGTAGAGCAGCTACTGATACTTAGACTCACCCCGGGGTCATTTCATTTCCTTAGAACATGTTCATTTCATTTCTCATAATCCGTTGTCAAAGAGGTTCGAGGGTTATTGTACCCGGTTTCATAATTGCTTTATCATAATTAAGTTAGTATAAGTTGATCATTTTGGTCCAAGAACATTATAAAAATCTGAGTTTATCTTACATTTTTGCAAGATACAAGTAATTTAGGGCTGAGTCGAGCTTATGTGGTGTTTGATCCACTTGTCTTCGCTCTCATCACTCACATCCACCCGTTTAAGTTGCCCATTTTTCTGTATGTCCACTAGATGGCAGCAAATTCAAACAAAAACAAGCCTGCAATGATCAAAGTGGTGCATTTTGAAGACTGGTAACTGTATTAGATACTTTATTTCCTGAAAAATGCATTCAGCATTTAACATTAAGTCCAATTATTAAACTGTGCATTCTTCTGATTTAAACCCATCATCTGGAGTTTCAGTAGTAAGTGCAAGAAAACTGCTAAACATCTGTAAACACAGACATAATAATAATAATCAAAATACCATAGCAGTTCAAGGTTGTGTGTATGTAGAAGATTTCACTGAACTGCTTATTTTATTGCTTCTATTTAAAATAACCTGTTTACTGTGATTGCAACTCTTGTATTTTATGAGGTTATGTTCCCTGTCGAAGGAAACGTCTTGCACAATAAATTTGACTGCAAACTAATTGCACCACAATCCATTGCTGGGAGTTTAACAAGACCCAAATCACATTAATTTGCAATTAACTATATTGTTGGAAGGTTACAGGCCACAGGGGCCGCCTTGTGTAATTTCACCAAACAAATGGAAGACATTAATTTGTTTTAATGCCTCATTGCAGCATTGTACTTTGTCCAGACATGGGAATTCAATAGTAACCTAATTTAAGTAAACATGAGGAAGTAGTTCCATCCTTAAGTCCTGTTTGTTCATTTGTGTTTCGAGGCGTTTGTACCTACAGGCCCACAATCAGAGCCAGAATCCCTTAAGCATGAAGTAGGAATGACTCTATTATGTACATTTTCCTTTAAAGTATTTGCTGAATTTCTGGGGTTTTTTTGGCGTTTCTGCTGCTTTTATGTCTCAGATGGGTGTAAAGTAGTAGTGTATTGTAGCTTCACAACTGCAAAATACTGTACAAAGCTGTAGTACTAGTATTTGTATATCTGACATAATGTAAGAATGTCTTTGCATGTTACACTGTCATCAAAGTCATTGTTTTCGAAGACATAACGTGTTAACACTGTATATGTGTACTTACCTGTGTGTTTGTCAGTTTGCAGGGGCTGCAGACATTTTTCAGTCGCTTGCAGCAGAGTTTTCCCTCATTTTTAATGAACACACCACAATGCTCTGCGCTGGCAATTACTTTCATAACCAATCACGCCCTGATTGATACAGCATACTGTGTGCTGATGACATGCGCCAACCTTGATTATTTTCATTACCATTAGCCAAGAGCTTTGATTGCACCCTATGCAATGTACTGAGGTGATTGGAGAGCAGGTGCTGGAAGGTGGAGGATGTCTAGTGTTTAGATCGGGTCATGTTCTGACATTAAGCCACTCCAGTGTTGGAAAAAGTACTTTTGTAGGTATCATTTAGAGCTTATTCCTTTGAGTATGAATGCAGTGATTCATCTCATTCAGAATACGCAAAATTATTTATTGTTAAAACTGTTGTTTCTGTAGTACAGGGGCCTACAACCTAAGGCTGAAGATGCATGAGGAGCATTTTGAAATGAACTGAATGAACCGTTACTTTTTAACACTGTTATAGGCCTAAATCAATTCTGACATTGTCCATCTGCAAAAATATGCACAGTATAAACAGAATAAAAATAATTTTTGATGGCAAATATACCTAAATGTATGCCACACTATATTATTTTCTTGCCAAATTTAATACAAGTTACAACGATTTGCTTTTGTTCATAGTTTGGCTGTTTAAAAGTCAGCCCATATACATGAAAGTTAAGCATTTTCCATGACAATGTAATTTTGTTTTGTTTTGGAAATAGTGTATACTATTAAAAAATTGTACAAATTCTGAGTGTTTTCTTTATTGTAGTTGTATAATTTCATAAATGCACCAAACATTGCATTATTGTAATGGGAATACAAAGTTAAACACATTTTTTTCTTCTTTTTTGAGTGAAAAATGACTCTTTAGATTGTATATCTTGCAGATCCCTGCTCTACTATTATTAAATAGCCCCTACATGCAGGCCCTGTGTTGTTAAGCGTTGAAAGACTTTTATTTTGTAGAATTTAATTTACAGAGGACTTTTCAGGTTGGTAGAGTTATGGATTATATTATACATTACAGATCAACCTGTGGATCAGAGCTATGGTCACTGTTATTTGATCCAGCTGTTTGGATCAATATCAGACTGACTGTTCAATATCTATATTGAGTCAGTGCCTCCTTATTTCTTATCCTGCAAAGAAAATAGAGTCTGAATAAGATATTATCACTAAGTAACAAGCTTAAAATATTGGTTTGCATAATATCCCAGCAGATGAACTAGATTGTTTTCCATATTGTAAAGCTGAGAGCATTTAGGTATCTTAAATCTCTCTTAGATAACTGTGTTTGCAGCACTTGTAATAAGCACAACTTATTCAACTTCGCCTTGATCACATTAGCACTGTTATGATGTTTTCAGTTTTATCCCAGTTTTAAGCATAGCTCACTTATCCCATTGGCATAATTCGGTGAAATACAAGACCATTTGGTTATATAATGCTTTCTCGTAGGCTTTTGTTGCAGTGCACGTAGCTCCTCTTACTCCAGATTTTGCACTTCTCTCACACCTTCTTTTCACCTTTCCAACACCAGGTTCTCCAGACACTTCCTACACAGTTTCCTATCCTGTCCTGTCATGTCGAAAGAAATCACACACACACACACACACACACACACACACACACACACACACACACACTCTCTCTCTCTCTTGGGACCCTCGAGCTATATTTGGACCTCACTCAGCTGCCGCAAATAAAGAAAAGTAACTGATAGTGGTCCGAATGAGCTGCCCAATAGCATGCAGAGCACAGAGGTTGTTTCCATGGTAAATGGCTGTCCTAATGGTTTCCTTTTGAGCCGACGGTCTGTGAAGATGAATGTGGGATCAGTTCCATCCCACAGAGGTTGTGTAAGGGACCTTATCTGTGAGGCAGCTTTTAATTAGAAACTGCATTGTCACTTTTTCTTGATAAGCATGCGAAGAGTGTCTTGGAAGGGCGATCTTCCAGTGCTTTTGTTCTCTCAGCTGGTGGATACTACCAGAACACACACACAAAGAATATTTTCATCTTTTTCCCCTCTTCGCATCATTTTGAGAATTCAGATGAGCTTCTTTGCTCTGGTTTTTGTAGCAAGATGTAATACGTTGTGTGGCTCACACTGGATCAAACTGCAGGCCATGGAAATATGAGCTGTTGTAGCTACAAGATTTTATGAGCAAAAAATGTTGAAATAAAATTGTAATATCAGGCCACATAGTCATCCAGATAATGCCAGATCATTGTTTCTTCACAATTTAAAGCAGATTTTTGAATTTGGTACACTGTAAAACGTAAAACATATAAAGCTACTTTAAAAAATGTTCCTCAATAGGCCACACATAAAAGAAAAATAGTTGAGTGAACCAAATTTAATTGCACTTAATGTAATTTTGATGATTTAATGTAACTTAATTACATTTAATTGCATTAGATTTAATGTAATTTAATTTGGTTCACTCAACTAATGTTTTTATGTATGGCCTATTGAAGAAAATTTTTTAAGTTGATTCAATGTGTTACTTTTTACAGTGTATGAATTCAACCAATAGTTTTGCACCTTGAGTGTTCACAAAGAAACAAACCAGTACCCTTTGCCTCCCCTTCAAGGAGCGGGGTTATAATGCAGACAATAGCACAGGCATAATTTTAATAAGTTAGGATAAAGACATGTAGAATTGGACTAAAATGATCCTTTAAGATAAAAAAATAATAATTTCAAAGAATCATTTGTGCACAATGACAAAGTTAGGTGTTTATTGTTGTTCCTCATGATGAGCAGGCAAATAATTTTTAGTTAGTTGTAATTTATCTTCTTTTGCACTGGAGAAGGTTTGGAAATGACAACCAGAACTGTGATGATGCTAAAGTGGTGTCGTTATGGTCACTCACAAGTTGAAACAAAGGGAAAGATGTCTTCAGTACGACGTTTGGACTAATATGCAGGCGTCAAAGTTCAAAAGGAAAAATTTGTTTTATTTATATATATATATATATATATATAAAAACAGGAATGAAACAATCAGTTTGAGGTTAAACAGCTGAATGGACTGCATCACTTGTCATTTTTAGTCTGATTCTTTCACAAACTGGGACTTTCTTAGATTGTAAAATGATCTATTAAGTTGACCAAAACTGACACGTGTAAATGGCGGTATAATTAAACGGGATCAGAAAAAAAAAAAAAAAGTCCAAAAATATGAATAAATAATGTAAACCTTACAGCAACCTTCATGCAAACATCAGCCAGGTTAGATTTTTTTTTTCCTTTTATGGCAAAGTGGAAATGACTGAAAGCAAAGAAAAACAGAAGACTCCTTCTTACTGGTACATTGCAGTAGTCTCTCCTACTCTTTTACTCCTTCTTCTTGTTCTTTCCTGTCTTGTCGTTGTTCTCCTTCACTTCATTCTCTTCTACAGTCATGGAAAAAATTATTAGACCATCAAAAGTCATTAAAAACAATGGTTATGCAGTCAAGTCCTAACTCCTGTGTGTATCATGTGACTAAAACAGACAGAAAAGAAAA
>JAQQZY010000011.1:15596580-15607116 GCA_030068375.1 Ostorhinchus rueppellii
TCTCTACTAACGAAATTTTCTACTTACGAAACTACGTCCGGAACGGATTAATTTCATAAGTAGAGGTACCACTGTAATTTAATTTGGTTCACTCAACTATTTTTTTTTTAATGTGAGCTATGGAAGAAAATTGTTTAAGTTGATTCAGTGTTTTACTTTTTATCCTGCATTGTAATTTCTCTTTCAGGACCTATTTGTCAGGAGCTATTGTTTATTGCAGAAATATCTTTTAGTTGTGATCTAAAATCATGAATTTCTTGTCTGAAAACAAACAAAATGGGGCTTTCCAGCTGTTGTCCACCATCTTTTATATAAGTGAGCATTTTCTTTAAAACCATGTTGCCACGGTAATGGGAATACTTACTTCAGAATATTTGCACATCCGTAAAAATCCAGTGCTAACTGTGTTCAGTTTAACCCTTTAAGTCCTGAGCCTATTTTGGCTGTTTTTTAATACTTTTGATTTTGTCTCTATATATCACATATTTTTATTTTATTTTTTTTAACATGCCCATGCTTGGTATCTTTTTTTTTTTTTTTTTCCCAGCACAACTTCATCTATATGAAGAGATAATTATGATTTTACTATAACCTACACTGTAAAAAGTAAAACATTGAATCAACTTCACAATTTTTTCTTCAATAGGTCACATATATAAAAAAAATTTTGTTGAGTGAACCAAATTGAATTACATTATATTACATTTAATATAATTAAATTTGTTCATTTGTTTTATATGTGATCTATTGAAGAAAAACTTTTAAGTTGATTCAATGTTTTCCTTTTTACAGTGTACTTCATTAACATATTAGGCCAAAAAATACACAAAAATTATAAAATTCACATAGAGTAGTATCAGCTGATTGGACCACTTTTCCCAGTTTGTAAAATGGTGAATATATGGACACAAATGCAACGCCTGCTGTCCCATCCCATGGGTACAAGTGCACATTTAAGCTTGGATAAACATATTTTCTACTATCAAATTAAAACAGTCATATCTCCGCTAAATAAAAACTGGGAGAGAGTTTCAAATCTGCTCTTTCGAGTAAAATTGACAGCAGAGATTTTTTGTTACTGCGCTTTAAAGACGCTCCATGATCTGATCATGCTGGTGTGATCATCAGCCCCACAGGGTTAAACAAATTAGAAGTTGAAGAGTTTATATGTGCTGTAGAGTTACCTCCATCTTCACACTGTTTCTCTCTTGGTATGCAGCAAACAGAAATGTACATGCAAATTAGAAACACCCATGCTTTTGATCACGCTGATACCTTTTAGTAATCTCTTTTCACACTGGAGGATAGACTTAACCTTTGTTGCCTCAAATCCGAATGATTAAACTGATGGGCTGTGGTTTGGCATCTTCAGCTGTCAGCTGTAAACCGATCTGGGATTCTTGTTTCTGTGAGATTAAATTCTGTTCTTCCAGCTGCAATGACCATAAAACATGCAACAAGATAACATGGCTTGTGTCATCACACACTGAAATAAGAATCAGTATCACAGTGATTACTGAAGCAACTGATTCGATTATAAGGATTGTGTTGAGGATGAATAGATCAGGATTTGAATTCTCCCACTTCTTCCTACATCTATTCTATATGCTGCACCAAAGTCAATACGCCAAATGTTGTTAAATAATTCACCCTAAATTATTCAGTAATAGATCTGAGTGTTTCACTCTTAACGCAATTTTCTGTTCATCTAAAATACATTTTGTTCCTTCCAGAATTACATAACACAAATGAGGGAATGTGTGTAGCGTCCTCATGGGAGAGAATGCCCCCACGGTCCACAGTCACAAATTATATTTGTCATTGTCAGTGTGCACAAGTGTGTGTTTGTATATAATAATGCCTGTGCACAATGCAGATCTGTCAGTGTGCCTAATTCCATTCCACTATGTGCATGCAGTGCATCGCCTTGCTTCCTTAATGTGGAAGATGTTCATCGTAGAATGAATGGCTTTGACAGTCACTTGCTGACTGGTGAAGATTGGCCCGGTGTGGAGTGGGTCAGTGAGTGGTTTTAGATTCCACACGGTTCCATTTAGAACTGCAAAATTGTTTTTCCTGCACATGCTGACATGGAATGGCGCAACAAAAGAAAGAAAATTGAGCTTTTACCATTTTTAGAAGCATGTACTTGGTGATTTCACAGTTAGAGTTCAATACCTGTGTTTCACGGACAATTTTTCCATCATGTAGCCGAAGAGTCCTCACACTCTGTCTGATTGGAGGCTGATTTATTTATTTTAACTCCTCACTGTTTCTCAAAGGCTATTCTTGAGGCTTAGCAGCAAATACCCAAATGCAATTTTCTTGTTTCGTACAGTGTCCATCACTGTTTGTTCTGTTCTTTTTCCACTCATCTCCCTCTCTCCTAAGTCTCAAAATCCCAAATACATTTATTGCATCATAGTTTCTGATTCATCCTCAACACTCATACTTTCTTCTAACTCATGCTATCTTAATTTTCTTCCCTGTAGAGCCGGAAGCAGGATATTCCTCGTGAAGAGCAGGGACCATCAATCAAGAACTTGGACTTCTGGCCAAAGCTTATCACCCTCATGGTGTCTGTAATCGATGAAGACCGGACAGCTTACACCCCCGTCATTAACCAGTACGTACTGCTTTATTATAATAAAATGAATCCAGTTAATTTTAACGATCCGGTGCAAGATTGTGGAGGTTGAGCATGTTTATGGGTGGGGGAAATGGGTGTTGTCATTTGTGCATGTGTATATGTTTTTTGGGGGTTTTTTTGGTGGTGGGGTTGGTGCTGTAGTCCTTTCTGTTTGTTTCAAGTTTGATTTTGTGATGGGTAGGGTTGCAAAATTCTGGGAATTTTGAAAGTTGGAAACTTTCCATGCAAATTAACGGGAACTAATGGGAATTAACGGGAATTTATTGAAATAAAAAAGACATTTACAAAATTGAAGGTTGGCCGTCAACAGGGAACTTATAATTGGGAAAATATATTGTAGCATAATCTTGGCTAAAACAACTAGATTTAATGCAAGTACACTCTTCAGTTGCATGTACACAGCACTGCTTACTGCAGGGCTATTGAGGCCACGCCCCCTGCATGCACTGTGCACTCCTCCATCACATGCACAGATGATTGCTTAAACCCTGGAGGCCACATTTTTCAGCCCAAAGCACCTATTATATAAAGTCAAGTCATTTTTTAAAATAATATTATGGGCTAATTATATTTGATCTATCATGGTATTATTTCCATGTTTGTGTTGTTCATTACAATAATTGTTCATTGTTCAAGATTTTTGAAAATTTCAAACATGTAGATAAAGAAATTAAAACAAAACAAGACCCAAACCAGATATCAATCGTGATACATTGTACATTTTTTTGTTTACCTATCAACCTTTATAGTAACAATGTAAGTTGTAATAATACAGCTAAAAATAAATAGAGGACACATGCTTGAAAAAGAGTAGGAAGAAGTATAAACTTATGTACTCCTACTCCCAAACTCTATTGCTTATGGTTTCTACATAAATAATAGCAATTACTATCTTATAATAATAATAATAATAATAATAATAATAATAATAATAATAATAATAATAACTACTTTAATACCAATAACAATGACAATAACACAACAATAACAATTAAAACTAAAGTTCTACTCTAATAAATCTGTTGAAATGTCATGTTTTTTAATTGTAGTATTTTACATGGATGTTTGCTTATGACAAAACAAAATTATTTACATTTATGTTTATATATGATGCAGTTTGTTGAAATTACCCCCAATTTCCAGTTAATTCCCATCAATTCCCAATAATTCCCATAAATTTCTATAATTCCCATCGAAAGTTTCCAATTTGGAATAATTCCAAAATACCTCATCCTAACTTCCCGTGGAAAGTTTCTGGAAATTTACCAGAAATTTGCCACCCCTTTGCAGCCCTATATCAAAATGATAAATCAACTCATAAATCTAGAACTGAACATTAAACTACATGTAAAAAAAACCTTGTTAATTTTGATTTTTTTTTTTAAATTAATTCTTCCAACTGATGAATCCATCTTTGTACTTTAGACTCACCAAAATAGAGGATAATTGGAGGAAAAGCTAGTGCCGGGGCTTGTTTCTTGTTTCTATCGCAGCAACTAGTGGTTCTGCACCTCATTTCTCTTTCCTTTTCAGCACGTCGGTCTTTTCTCGCTCCCATCAGGTTCATCCTTCCTGGCTTTCCTCTTTTTTTCCACTCTCTTCTCACACCCCCTCATACCCCCTCCTCACTACTCCATCTCCCCCTCCTCCTCCTTTCTCTTTGCTCGCGCTTCCCCACTCCCCTCCCACTCTGACTTGTGCCGGTCTCTCATCAGAGCCAGAGATGCAGGGCTCTTAAGTTGACTTCAATGGCCTGCAGACGGTGGTGTAGTGTGCGCTGAGTTCTGGGTGTTGGGCCATGGGCAGCCTGTGACCCCTCTGACAACATGACTATGAACTTGGAGGGACTGGAGATGATCGCTGTGCTGGTGGTTGTGGTCCTCTTTGTTAAGGTCTTGGAGCAGTTTGGCTTATTAGAAACCAACTATTATGGTAAGGGAAGTCTTTGCATGTCATGCTTTTAGCACTTGTTGAGTGTGCAGGGGTATTTAACCACCGTGCACTGAACATGTACAAGATATTTTTTAAAGAACAGAGCATTTGCATCTTGTACTTGTCAAGATTCATGTGTTCAAAGCTGCTGTCAAATGCAAAATATGATGCTTTATATATGGAGACATGCTTGTTTTGGCAGCTACTGTCTGCTTTTAATGGACGCTTTAAAGCTCTTGCAGTGTCCATCAGTCGAGTTTAATATTTTGCATAACTCGACTTGACTTTGCTGCAAATTAGCTCAACACAAACAGTGAGTCATGTTCTGTGTTGAGCAAATGTTGTAAACTCCTTTCAGCCTTGTTTATGTTTAGCATTTTGACTCATCGATTTGATGCTTAGTATACTAAATCTGCATTGAATTGGATGCTTAAAAGTGCATCGTCTGTTGTTGCTGGCTAAGTTTTTTTTTAATCAAATAAGAGTGGGACAGTTAATCTCTGAATATAATCTTGAGGCAACTGCAAAACTGACTCGTGTGAAACCAGTGACAGCTCTCGACTGCCCGGATGGTATTTGCTTTTCCCTGGTTAGCTTGGAATGAACAGGCTCAAAACAAAATGAGGTAATATTTTTGGCTGACGATGAAGTTCTCTACGGTTAAAATGAAAAGGTTGGTGCATGTGAATGTAAATCGCACACTCTATTGATGGCATTCGCTGTGAAAACGGCCACTGCCTTTTTGATTAAACTTTGTTAAAGTGTGCTCCCCTCTCAGTTTCCTGACGCTGGTTAATGTTTACCTTGTCAGGGAACAATGGAAGCAGTGCCCACTGGAGATTAGATTCACACTTTCCTTCCAAAGTGTGAATCTAATATTCTGCCTTTCTGGCACTGAAGACCACCTGTTATTTATATGCTCTTCTTAGTAGACAGTCAGCCAAGCTGTTTGCCTTATGGCAGGGTTTTCAGAAGTAAAAGACAAACAAACATCTTCAGACCTCTTCCAAGCCACTAGAGAAAATAACAGTGATAATGTCGTTTCATTTACAGCTCTGGAAGTGTGTGCCTTTTACTTCTGTTTACTCTAAAAGGAATAAAATACAACTCTAAACTGGATAATATACCATACATATAAATAGGCTTTGTGTTGGAAATTTGACTCATACTTTTATCATATTCTTTAATTGTATTTAGACTCCATGTTTGTTTTGGATTTGGCCTGTTTTGCAGCTATTCTTTTTTTTTTTTTTTTTTTTTTGAATGGAATACTGTTAGTTTAGCTTGTGTTTTTAGTGCTACTTTTAGAGTTTTATGAGGAAATCCTTCATTCATAGAAGCTGAAAATAGTTGCAACCACAGGACACAACAAGGGCAGAACAAAATCTAGTCAAATTTTTCCTGTAATTTTATGTAATTTCCGTGTTTATTATGTTTTAGTTTTGTAGTTTAGAAAATTCTGTCTTTTCTTTTCATAAACAAAATAGTTTCTCTATGTCTAGTTTCACTTTTTATTAACTCTAACCCAGTTGAGAATTCTTTACTGCGCCAGAAATATTCATGGAACGACACATGAAAAAAAAAAAAAAAATCTGCATTAAATTCTTAATTGGCTTTAAAAACTTGGTGATTGATGTGTGGTATTTGGGGATTTTTCAGACTAATTTTTGCCTCCGCTCCGTGCCTGGAAGTCCATTATAATGACCATTTTGATTAAACATGTGCTTTTTGATGGGGATATATGTCATGGGCTTATTAGGACATAAATTAATGACTGATTATTTAGACCTGAAATGTGGCAGGGCTGTCAGAACAGAGGAGGAAAGGGTTAGTAATTAGGACAGATGGTTGTAATTAAAGGTTGTAGTAAACTAATGAACTTTGGCTTTTATTGAATATTGTTGAAATATCTGTTAAACCCAGTATTAGAGGGGAAAAAAGCCATAAGCCATTTTTCTGCCCTAATTGAAGTCACTTGTCGGTGAATTTGTTTCAGGATTATAGTGGAATCTGTTTGGTCAGTGGTCTAATGTCGGTCAAACTATGTGATTATTTGTACAGCCTCTTAAATTTGAGTATTGTATTTGAAAGGGTACAGCTACTCATTACCCCATGGTACTCTCCCACTTGATGGCTTCGGTTTAAAAATAGACTTGCAACACAGCCGGACGTAAATGGCTCTTTTCATTCTGGGTTCTTGTGTTTCGTGGTGTGCCACTGAGTGACAGTGGTGTGCCACGGAGATGTGACAGCTCACTAGAGCAGGCTTTGATAAGGCAGTTTTGGAAACCGATTTCCCCCCTGAAAGTGGACTTTGTTAGAAGTGATCTGAAACATGGCTTCATGACAACACATGCACATCGCAGCTTGTCGTTTTAATACACCAACCACAAATAAAGAGCAGTAGGTCCTGAATAGTATTTGTTTTTTGTGCCTGTTAATTTCTTTCTTTGTAATTTTGGTTATATTGCAGATCTCCTTCACCTAAACCAAAGAATAGGTTTATTGAAGCCACTCCCACTTATCACAGAATCATTTTATTGTATTTATTTGAGCTAAAACCGCAATTATCATCTGCACTCAGGTGTATGAACTGATAGATTAATAGAAATGTCATATTTCATCACTTTCTGCATCATTTTGCACTCACTCTTTGAGAATTGACAGGCATTTGTTGCTCCTTTGTACAACAGTTTAATGGCACATGAGTGGACCATCTCTGACTGTTTGAGGCTTTTAAGTTTGGACCAATCCCAAGTCATCCCTTAACCCCTCCCCCTTGACACTTGCACTTGGTACTACCCCGTGAAATGGAGTTGTAAAGGGTAAGGGGTTGAAATATTCCCTTACAAAATGAGACAACCCCTGTTTTTTTGTCTTGAAACTGGATTAAGTACCTGCCTAACAGGTTCAGTACGCGCTTTGTTTTTTTGTTGTCATGCCAAGGCAATCACTATGTCTGTAAAACAAATCTATCTACAGGTATAAATAAAGGAACCTTAAACCTTCGAGACCCATGAGTTTTCAGCAGTCATAGATGCCGCTATTAACCGACGCGACAAGTTTCCTTGTAAATGGACGACGACCAAATGATTAAGTTATTTACGAAGAAATGCGTATATTTCTGTGTTTCTTTGGTCATACTGCTGCACTTTTTTGCTGTGTTTACCTCCATCTTGCCCATTATTTGAACATAATTATGGGAGATGTCTCCTACCCCTCTGTTTGTAGTGTGGTCCTGGTCCAGCCCTCCCCTTTAACCCTTCCCCTCCGACTCGTAGAGATTCAGACCTCTACCCTTTCACAAAATGGAGGGATAGGGATAAGGGCTGAATATTGGATCAGGCCTCTGTCTTGATTAAATACAGAAAGAATGTTAATAAAGTCGTTGCAGTTATTTATCCGCCCTGTGCAGTTCTTGTCTCTGAAGCCTAAAACACAAGCAGAATGTATTTGTATTTATGCCTTCCAGTGTTCAGTGCTCATCTTCTTCATTAGATTTGCAGTGCGTTTATTGCTCTGGCATAAAATTAACAAAAAAAGACAATTAAATCATTAATTCTAATCCTTTGTGATAGTTAATCACCAAACTAAAACTGTATTATTGTTACTGATAACTGATAATATGACACGCATTGCAATCATAGCATTTTGGATTTATGCTGCAACAGTGTGTTGGTATAAAACAACTTAGTTTTAGGTAAAGAATGTGATTAAGGCAACAATTATTCAAAATCCAGACTGACATATTTTCTACGGTATGATCTAGATGGGGTGGGTACGTTGAACATATCGGTCTAAGATCAGATTTTGTGTGAGGCATTTTTTGTAGTAATTATCGATGTATATGCATGTCTCTTTTTCTCTGTTTTTCTATTTTTTTTCTAGTGAAACTCACCCCTTTGTTCAAACTGTTCCTATATATACAAAAAATGTATTTTAAAAAAATTGGGCCTATGAAGAAAATATTGTTAGGTTGTCTATGGTTACAAATTTCTTGTGGTTTTCTTTGCCATAATTTTATTTATTTACTTAATTTTTAGTAATTTGTAAGAGAACCTGTGAACGTGTAAATCGAGAGAATTATGTTAAGAAATGAGAACAAAAAAAGGACAAGAGAATGTCTTGCATTGTATGTAACCTGTTGGCCTAAATAAAGAAAAAATTTTTTTTTAAAAAAAGGCAACAATTATTAACAATTATTGTCATTAACAATCTCCAGATGACTGTATCATCTAAAAACAATTGTCAGTCATAAGTTTGGGCTAAAATTGCTGTTGTTTCTTGCTCTCAAAGAGAACTCGTCCTTGTCCTTCATTCAGTATCCTCATGGAAACACAGTTCATTGTACATGACACACAGTTCCCCTGTGGCTCAGCTCAGCCATCTGGTCCCTATACTTGATGTGATGTTTGCATATCTTAAGACATGTCTATGACACGGCATCCAGGCCTTGTTTTCACTCTTGCTTGGCTAGTGCTGCATTCCAAAGTGTTTGGAGGGAGAGTCCATGTTGAACATAAACAAAAAATATGGAGGAGCGCAGATCTAAGCTCCTATTTGGTTTGTTACTGAAGAGACATTTTGACTGTCGACCATACCCTGTTCTCATATATGCAAATGAGATGGAATATGAAAATGACGGATGAGCTAATTATACTTTGTGAAGTTTTGTTTCATTGCGTACGAGGACACTGTGTACTGCCATGGTTGTGTTAACGCCACGTAGTTCGAGCACTGCGATTTAGCTCTACTTTGCAACTAGGACCTCTAGCTTCGACACACGTGCAATGCATTTTACCCAGTTGCATGTCGGAAACTTCCACCTCCCGGCACTTTGGAACTAGCATAAGTCCCAACTGGTGGGACTGTGGTGTGTTTAAGGACCCTTCTGTACATACAGTATTTGCGCTCACTAAGTATGTTTTCCTTATGTGGGCTTTGGGGAGATTAGGCAATCAGGAGATTAACATGTCCATTTTTTTAAAATGCAGATTATGAGAATGAAGATGAATATATTTGCTTATTTCGAATTGCAACCCTTTCTAAGCCACTGACCTCATCTGCTAATTTATTCTTCAAACTAAGTTTACTTAATATTTTTGATAATATCTGCTAAATTCATATTTTGCGTTTTCATTTGTCTAAATGTGTCACATCTAGCGCTCAGTTTTTAAAATTGAGTATAGAGGGTGTAAACTGTAAAGGCAATTTCCACATGTTCTTTGAAATGGCACATGAATTATCCATTAAGAAATACTTAAGGAAATAAATTATAGAATCGCATTGAGATAGGTAGGTAGGTAGGTAGGTATATGGGTAGGTAGATAGATCAGTGTTTTCCACAGGACAGGAATCTGTTTGTGGAGGTGTGTGACGAAGAAAAACACACGATTTTAACACTTGAACACTTTTGTTGCATACAGTTGCATCATTACTAATGAGCAGAACCGCGCTACTTACAGCCCCAGCTAAGCAGCAGCAGCTAAACAAGTGTGATGTGGCTAGCCTGTTGGCTAACGTTAACGCAACTAACAGTGTGAGTTAATGTCTCTGCACATGTTGAGCTTCCAACTACATTAACAGAGACACAGGCTAATAGAACATCATGAGCTATAGCTGTTCAGACCACTGTTTTACCTACCTTGGTCTTTCGCTCTGGTCTTCTTCTTCTGGCAGACGAGGTGTGTTAAGTGCATCTTCTTTGGTTTTATTGGTGGAGTGACGATATATACCGCCACCTACTGCACTGGAATAGTAATGACTAGCTACATTACAATGCTTTTATGAGCGAGATCGAGCCAAAAGCAGAAAAATATATTTGTGGTGGAAATTATTTATTGGTGGTGGGCCCCCATGAATAAATGAATGTATGGGAAACACTATAGATAGATAGATAGATAGATAGATAGATAGATAGATAGATAGATAGATAGATAGATAGATAGATAGAT
>JAQQZY010000011.1:15617960-15640050 GCA_030068375.1 Ostorhinchus rueppellii
AAGTTCATGAACATCCATTAGTAATCACCTGAAATATTGACCATCAAACTTTTATGCTCCATTTACTGCAATGTTAATGAAAATATCAAAGTGATCCAGAATGCAGGATTTCTTCCGGATCATCCATTTAATCAGTTCTTCCTTGTGCCATTTCCAACAGTTCTTGAAAATTTCATCAAAATCCGTCTATAACTTTTTGAGTTATGTTGCTGACAAACAAAGTCGGACGGACGGATGGGAACAAACGCACACACAGTAAAACATAACCACCTTGGCGGAGGTAAATATCAACATTGCACGGGTTTAAAAGCCAAGGAGAACAGGTGGGTTTTAAGAAGAGATTTAAAAACGGGCACAGAGACTTGTTGTACTGTAAGTGAACTGGTTGAATATACCGGAGCTGAAATTTGTGTGGATTTTGGAGAAGAAATGGTGAAAGTGGAAGAAAAGTCTGACATCTTTTTTCTTTAAGACTTATTTTGGGAAGCAGTTGTCTTTGTTTTGTATTTATTTTTGGACAGAGAACTGAAATGGAAGTGTATATGTATGTTGGACTTCAAGTTCTGTTGTTGTTGATTTTTCAGACAGGATGTATAAACCTGCTTGACTGTCTGTTGTGAAATGTCTTTCCCAATGAAAAAAAAAAAAAAAAAAGGCACAGAGGAGGCCTGTCTGATCTGCAGAGGTAGGTTGTTCCACAGTCTGGGACCAGCAGCAGCTAAAGCCGCATCTCCTTGGAGCTTGTACTTTGTTCTGGGCACCTTCAGAAATGGATGATCAGCTAATCTGAGGGAGAGACTGGGAGTATATGTATGAAGGAGCTCAGAGAGGTAGGGTGGTGCAAGACCATGGAGGGATTTAAAATCAAAAAAGTATTTTAACCTGGATTCTAAAATGGACAGGCGGCCAATGGAGCCACTCGAAAACTGGAGAAGGTTTTAAAGGTTGAATCACAGTCCGCATAAAACGTAGGCGAATTACGACCAAATTGTAGCAGGATTTCCTTTATTTTTCACTGGTTTCTGGAGGCACATGCTCAGAAAAAATCATATTTCACAAAAAAGTCCAAACTGTGCATTAAGACCAGCTGTGTGAACGTAGCCTAAGCCTTTTTGTTCCAGCTCAACCTTGTCAGAGTAGAGCAGTCCCAAAACAAGAACAATCATAAAAGCATAATTCAATAAAGGAAGTGTGCTTTCATTAGTTTTTAGATACATGCCTTATTGGACCCATAATCCTGCTTCATGATACAGGATATGACAGTACAAAAAAAAAAAAAAAGACAAAAATCAGGAGATAACGTATAAAAATCTGAATATCTTGAAGAGCACATGTCGAAAGCCACTGAAGCCAACAGGTCATTCTTCTTCTCCTTCTAAAATGTCATTAAATTTAACTGACTGTTCCTATAATTATGAAGGTTGTACTTTTATGTCATAGTCAGTAGATAGAACAGAGAAAATAAACCTTCCAGCTTCACCTGTTTTATGGATCTGTTCCACATTTTAAGGACTTTATCCTTGTCCTGTGCTCTAACTTTCGACTAAGTTCCATGAGAATCACTCCAGCATTTTTTTTTCATAGCTCTAAGACTAATCATAATTAATGTTAAGAAAAAGCTAAATAGGTTAGAATTGGAGGGCAAAAAGTGTCCTAATAAGCCTCCATGGCCTTGTGACCTTATTAAATTTGAGTTGTACGTTTTTATGGATCTCTCCTACAACTTTTAAGGACTTTAACCATGTCCTGAAATCTAACTGTTAACCAAGTTTCATAGTCGTGGAAAAAATTATGACACCACCCTTGTTTTCTTTAATTGTTTGTTTTCATGCCTGGTCCAACTAAAGGTACATTTGTTTGGACAAAATATAATAACAAAACTAGCTCATAAGAGTTTAATTTCAGAGCTGATGTCTCTTCATTTTCCATGTTTTCTTGAGAAAAACCAACATCAATTCAGTTCTTACATCAGTATCTGTCAATAACAATATGTAGAAGCGCAAAAGAGAAAACACAAGTGCAAAAGAGAAAACACAAGTGCAAAAGAGAAAAAAATATGAAGTTTGAATCAGAGGGCAAAAAGTATCATAAATAAGCCTCTGTGGCCTTATGACCTTATTAAATTTGAGGTTTTACACCAGCTCTGTGACACCATGAGCAGATCTGCGAAGGACACATTTACCATCATCTTAAACCGTCTCAGAACTTCATCACTGGGAAATCAGTCTCCAAGTTAAGCTGAAACCAGTAACAGAGCTAGCGTTGTCCTTGCCCATCCCTTTGATTAGTCATGTTGATTGTGTTTACGGAACGGGGCTTGGGTTAGAAAATTGCACATTAAATCAGTGCCTGCACACACCTGGCAGAGTGTGTTCTCCACAAACTGTCCACAATGCCCCCAGTATCAGTCACCCAGCGGCTCTTCATGGCCGACTGCACATGCTGCTGTTTCGCTGAGGGTTGTCCCGGTTCACAGCTCTTAATTGCCTCCCCCCCTTCAGGTACCGCTTCAGTAAATGTGACAGCCCTGTTTTAATGTACCTTGGAAAATACAACCCAAACAATATTAGCACTTTGCATGCCTGAGCAAATCACTGCAGGTGTCGCCTAATTATGTCACCCACTTGTACCCAAAGCTGATCCGTAAATGACAGGATGATCGCATCTACGCCTGTCCTCCGATCGGTCCCGCTTTGATTGATGATGGTTACTTTGCCTTCGCTTCTTCACGTGCCTCAAGCAGGATAACACTTGTCCAATTCTTAATGGAGATTTTGCTCTGTTTGTTTAGTAAGTGCACTCTGTCGCTGCGAGGGGAAGTAATAAAAGTCCAGAAGTTGTTGGGGGAAAAAAGTGAAGAACTACAGCATCTGCAGTTTTTCGTTGGGGTTTATTGCGCTCAACTAGGGGTGTAAAACTCATTTAGTTCAGGGGCCACATTAAGCCAGTGAAATAATAACATAAGAATATAGAAATAATGTCATCTCCAAAGTTTTCTGTGTGTTTTAGAGTGAAAAAAGTAAAATTATATGATGAAACTGTTTGTTTATATTTGGGTCCTGCTACAGTATGAAACTGGTCCCAAAAACAGGACATGGGGTTAAAAATTTAAACCACATGTTGATTGATGTTATGAAGTAAGTTTGCAAACATTTTGGGTCTATTTTTAAAAAAAAATATTTACTTAGATAAAAGAGAAACAATTTTTCAGATAAAACACATTTTATTTTATTTTTTTTATACAAAAATCTGCATGTAACGGTAAAAAGGACGCAAAAATTACACATTACTATTTTTTTTTTTTTTTGCATTTTTACTTTTGCACGGGTACATTTTGGGAATGGAACTAATTATGAAAGGTGGAGGCTTTCACAAAAATGGCCGCTGTTGCAAAATCGCTCGCAATTTATTCGTGTTTAAATGGGCACGTTCCGCACGTAACACCAGTGGACACAATGGGTTACACACAAAACCTGGAATGAGACTGAGATTTATGAAAATCCTGCATATCTGGATTAGAAAAACCACTAGGATCATCAAATTTAACACGGTGTCTTTATTTAGATGGGTATATAAGACCATTTCAAGCCATTTTTTCCAGATCAAATACACTTTAATTTTGGGATGGCTCAGAACAAGAGTATACATTTTTTGCATTTATCTGAGGTCATCATGAGGTACATCCTGGGAAGAAATAGGTCTTAATTTCTCATTTATTTTTGGGTCTAAAAAGCTGGTAAAGTGTTACGTAGCAAAATGAACCCAGTTTCATAGAAGCACCCATCTACCACCTCTCCTTTAAAGCAATGTGAATAACATGAACAAACAGAAATTCCAAATTCAAAACTTTATTTGTCCCCAAGGGGCAATTCAGTTCCAGTTACAACTGACCAAAATTACATTTAAACAGCAGGACACACATTGGGGTACATATAACGCATAAGAACACTAGAAATAACAAGGGGATACAGGTGGTTGTAACTGACGATTCACCGTGAAGCGCTCTGTTTCACAGATTGGAAAGAGAAACATCAGGGGGTCGAGGTGATTAAAAAAAAGACAAATTCCAACCTGTAGTAAAAGTCTGCATGTTGGAATTTGTGAAATAATAAAAGCCTCTAGGAGAAGCTCAAGACACAAGCAGTTACACACAGGACCAAGTACATGTGGTAAATTGGGTGGGTCAAGGGAGCGACCCCCGGATCCTGGGAGAGACGGATGAGAGCGATCCAGCGCAGCGCTACAAACTCCACCTCCCAACACCAGAGAGTCTGCAATTTTAACAATATTATGTCTCAGTTTAACATTGACACATGTAAATTACAACTTACAGATCACAGTGGATCAACAAATACACAAAATATTTAATAACAGGCAGAATATTGGTAAACTTGCACTTCAGACATTTTAAAATGTTTATATTTGTTCAGGTTATTCACGTTTTTGCCAAATGATAGTTTTTTTTAGTGTAAATACAGTAAAATGACATGAAAATGTTTACATTTCCAAAGAGAAGAATGTGGAGTTCTGAGTATTTTTCGGTTATTATGAAAGTATTTTACTGATCTGACCCATTTGAGACTAAATTGGTCTGTATGTGGAACCTGAACTGAAATGATTAATATCTTAAGTTTACTTTTTGCATTTAATAAATTTATCCCAGGGCCAGACCGGACCCTTTGGCGGGTCGGATTTGGCCCCGAGGCCATATGTTTGGGTCTTCTGCTCTAAACTGTTTACCTAGTAGTCAGAGAGGCTGTGACGCAATCTAATCTACCATCAACTAACTCTGATAGACCGTTTTCATGCCTAAACTGATGTATTTTTTTCTTATTCATGTCTATTTTTCACCTAAGACAGATTCATTGACCTCTGCTGCTGTGTTGGCTCATGTCTGCCCAAAAAGGCAGTGATAAGATCCTTCCCTTGTGGATACTGAAGGAAAGAGGCAGGTCAGGTGGCAGTGATGAGTGAGAAAAATAAGTAATCTTTTCCATAATCATCGTCTGTGGGTCTACAGAGGCAGATGAACAAAGAGGCAACAGGTTTGTCACTCAGACTTATCCTGTTCATTCGGCAGATAAGGGATTTAACTGAGACACGGTGACACGGCAGACCTGGGAGCAGCATGACATTTCAGACTCAGACCGGTTGGAGCTGATGCCCTGCAGAGGTTACAGAGGACAAACTGCTTTGTTGTGAGAGCCTTTAGTGAAGGCATGGTGACATGTTGGGATTTGTGACTCACAGCCTTACAACATACATCAAAACACCCTCCCGACGTATTTCATATCTATTAAATCTTCAGTTTTTCCAATTATAAACGCATTCCCTTCATTCAGTTCTACATGCAAACGTCAAGCAGCATGAAAATTCTCTCAAATTAGTCGAGTTATTTTGTGATTTTAAAGGGGTGATATTATATTTATTATGTTTATTATGTTTATTTTAGTCTTTGGTTCATTTATTTGTTTATTTGAACACTAAGAGTTGAAAAAGGTTGAATTTGAACCCTCCAGTTGCTGCAAAACTATCTTTATATTCATTCCCGCTAAACTCAAGTTGATTTCTACAACCTGTTTTAATTCCTGCTTAATTTATGTTTTAAAACTAGTTGCATCACAACATTTGCACATATAACCGGGTTCTCCCCAGAAATTCATAGTATCCTGCCCCCCCCACCCCCACCCCCCGCCACATGAGGTCATTTTTCTGGCCTCTCTTCCTCATGTTGACAGGCTGTGGTCACCCCCGAGGATGCAACGAAAAATGCAGTGATCATTCTCTGATCATCAGGCTTCGTATAAAAATTGCGTATTGTCATGGTTCGTGTCGTCTAGATGTAAACAGGAAGTGAGTTTACGTGTGGTCAGATCTCAACCAATAAGAGTGCTTGATTTAATGCATTATGTCATATCCAACCAATGGGAAGAAAGTCTCGCGTTAAAACCTCGTGATAGACGCAGCTCTGCAAGATGTCAAAGGAAGAACATCATAGCGCTGGAAAAAAGAAGGCGTGCCAGCAAACCTGATGGATTTCGCGAAATTTTAGCAAAATTATCGGGGGGGGAGGAAAAAAAATGCTCTAAATTTTAAAATGAGTATAGCGGCGCTGAGCTAGCAGTATACTGGCACAGTGCCATTGTTCTATTGTCTGGGAGAACCCTGTATCAGGTCAAGACTTCTGGCGATAATTGTTTATCAGCAGCAGTGGTTGTTCTAAAACCTGAAAATATGTCCAAATTTCGAGCTGATTATCTAAAATGTTGAGTTGATTATATTTCAGCGCTCAAAATGACCTTACTGATGTCATTACTCAGAAATAAGGTTGAAGATGGACATGTGGGGTTGAATTAATGAAGAATTCAAACCCAAGTATAGCATTTGCAGTTCATGTAGACCACAGGAAACAGTGTTAAAATGCATAATTCCATTTAAAAAAGCAAAATATCACCCCTTTTAAAGGTTTGGTATGGAACCTGGTTGGATCCTGTGTTTGTTTAGACCATCCTGGGCCTTTTAGCCAAGAGGATAACAACAAATAATAGTAATAAAAACACCGCTGGTGACAGTAATGCACTTTATCATTGGATACCACCCACTCCAAAATGTGATAAATAAAAGGAAATGTGTTTGGAGCTACTGTAGAAACTCTCTGCAGATACAAGTGGCTCATTCTAATGTAATGAAAACACAATAACGATGCATTAGTGAAATCCTGAGTGTGAATATGCAGTTACATCTTGGATTATATAAACAGACATACCAGAATACTGGAAAGGGATGATTTATTTTGTAAATGTAATAGTTGCCTCTTTCCAATCTTAGATAACTTTTGGGGTTTTGTAGTTAGTTTTAATGTTATTAAAGGTATTTGTCTGGGTTGCACACAGCCACAATGATCAGTTCTTTTACTTTTAACTCAGTTTTGTAAGGTGAACTGAGAACAATTGGCCTCTTCCCTCAATAAAGGTCACAAGTGCAGAATATAGTTTCTTCATCAGTGTAAATATAAGCCTTTCTTGTCAGGACGTCGCAGCCTGAAATATATAATTGCGAAAAAAGTTATTAGACCACCCTTGTTTTCTTCAATTTCTTGTTCATTTTAAAGGGCAACTTCAGTCATTTTCAACATGCTTTCTATTGCTCGAGCTACCCGAGAAACATTTGTACCGAAGACACAAGAAGTTTTAGTGCAACCTACATCAAGATTTTTGACCGGAAAGTTAGCGCTCACAGCTAACCCATAGGGGCAGGTTTTTAAGTTGTGTTTTTAACATCTGTGTGTGTTTGTTCAAGTAGCAACTTACCTGTTTGTTTACAGCCCTGTCTTCCGGTAGCCCAAACAAGTCGATCGTCAAAATTCAAGTCTACACCTCTGCATTGAAGAGTGAATAAGTGCGTTCGACGATTGACTTGTTTGGGCTACCGGAAGCCAGGGCTGTAAACAAAGTGGTCAGTTGCTACTTGAACAAACAAACTGTTTTAACATCGTTTTCATTTGCTTTGAGTCATAAACGCCACAGGGTTGTGTTGTAAGGTGTCTTCTGATGTTGCGTGACTTTTGTGGTAGGATTTGGAGCATGTTAAGATGTTAAAAGCACAACTTAAAAACCTGCCCCAATGGGTTAGCTGTGAGCGCAAACTTTCCGGTCAAAAATCTCGATGTAGGTTGGACTAAAACTTCTCGCGTCTTTAGTACAGGAGTTTCTCGGGTAGTTCGACCAATAGAAAGCATGTTGACAATGACCGAAGTTGCCCTTTAATGCCTGGTACAACTAAAGGTACATTTGTTTGAACAAATATAGTAATCGTAAAAATAGCTCATAGTAGTTTGATTTCAGAGGTGAAATCTATCCATTTTCCATGTTTTCTTGATAAAAACCAAAATCACATCAGTTCTTACATCAATAGCTATGTAATAGCACAGTAAACACTGGTTCTGGTTTACGCAGCCTAGTCGTCTGGAGCAAACAGGGTGAAGTGTTTCGCTCAAGGACATTGCACAGCGTCTGCAGGACTGAAGTCCAGACTTTTGGTTTATTGTATTTCATCTCTTTACTCTTGGTCTCTTTATGATTTAGTACTTTAGTGGGAGCAAGAACAAATTAAGCTATAAAGAGATATCACTGCTACAATTTGAGGCAAATATTTAAGGGAATTAAGTGTTTATAACACATAATCTGTCCACTGTTATTCCTGCCTGCCTGTCAGCAGGATTATGCACAAACTATTGCAGTAATTTGAATGAAACTTGGTGGACTAGTACAGCGTGGACCGAGGACGAACCCATTCAATTTTGGACCAGATCAATAAAAAGCAGTGAAGCCTGTATTTTTGTCGCACTTTTTCTAACATTGTGAGATGGAGCTTTTGATTGAATTACAAAACACTGGAGGTATGAGCTATCTAGATTCGAATTATAGCAGTGACAGCCATTTATAGCTTCTATTTTCTTTCTCCAATTGAAATCCAAAATGATTCTGTAATTTCAATCTCAAGCAAAACAGCCCTGTCAATTCCAAACGTGCAGATTTTTTAGGTTGTGCATCTGTCAGACCTGCCATACAGTAACTGTCTCAGAGCGGTGCTTGTAAAGAATTTGTGTGACATTAATGGAACAAGATTTGCGGTGAAATATTTCGCTGTCAGTAGGATTGATGGAATCATGGCTCCTCTAAATGGTGGACAGATACTGTGACTCCAATCCCCACCCTTGTTCTCCTCCCTCTTGTTTTCACCCTTGTTGCCTCAATTTCTTGCTTGGTTGCGGTATCTCCATGCTTGGAAAGGGCCATGATTGACCAATCATCCCTGCATGTTTTATTAACCATCAGTATACCAGGGACCATTTGCCTGAGGCGATGTGCACCCGCCTGCCTTTGGGAAACTTGGCTACGTTCAGCAAAGAAAAGCCACTTTTGGCCGTGGTATATGTGGCTTGAATGACTGCATGATGTGAATGGGAGCTCATTGATGTTGTGCCAGTTCACACATACTGGCAGCACTACTGGGATGTGGATGTTATAGTGCAGGAGACACTCCAGCATCAAACAGTGCAACAAGAAGCAGAACACAAACACTGTATAGTTGTCTCATTTCATCTTTCATTAGCAAAAGTTATTTCTTTATTTCTCTTTCTTTCTTTTCTCTTCCCAGGGAAAAATACTTATTATACTCAACATTTATGCTAAATTATTCCTCAGGATTTTTCATAAAAGAAGCCGAATTTGGCACCAGCTGACGGACTGAATACAAATGAATGCATACAACTTCACCGTATGATGCTGTACCTTGTTGAACATTTATCACTTAGCTATTTTAGCAAGTCACAAGCCACTCTTCTCTCACAGCAGCAAAATAATATGGTGCCAGTGTGATTGTAATTATGAGCACTTTGTTCATTCACATCAAAGAAATGCAGCCAACTTCATTGTATGTGGAATGGAGGCAGAGAAAATGCAGCAGAGGGGATCTGTGAGATTGAAAACAGTGAATATAAACCGGTGGAGAACGTTTATTGTGCCAAATGGATTGTGTTTCATCATGTGTAGGTTTAAAAGCAGCAGAAGATGAAATTATATTTGTACAGAATGTAGGTCATAACGAGCTGTGTTTTTATGTAGATGTTTTTAAAAAGTGACTATCACAGGGGATGGTACCGACTATGACAGTCTACAAAGGGCCAGTAGATGGTGGTGTCCTCTCTGGTTTGCTGCGAACGCTGTCGACATGAGGACACCTCGCTTTCCCTCAAACACACATACACACACATACACATACATACATAAACTCACTGACTACTTTTCATCTTTTCACTTGACTGCATCTCAGTGTCATCAAAAAAAACACGTAGTTGTGTTTAATATAATGGTTGGACTGTGCTTCTTTGTATTTCTATACTGTTAAAATCCATTTAGGAGGGTTGCACTGCAGTTTCCTTTTCACCACATGGTTATTTACACAGTAGTTTAGTTTGGATTTTGTTGCCTTATGTTGTCATGCAGATGGGTTTTGTTTTGGGCTCAATATCCTCTTAAAAGTAACTCTTTGCTTCTTTTCTTGAGAAGATTATTGTGTCTTCTTTCCAGCTGCAGCTATTATGAGATTAGTCATTTGGAGAAATATTATTCATCGATGCTTGTACTGGCCAATTGAGTATTTCTTAAATTAAAAAATACAAGTTTCTCATATTGCAACTTCACAAAGGTATTATTTTACTCTATTGGTATACTGAATGTCTTTGGTAGTTGTGATTTCCAGCAATTTAATGTACATTTTACTTGGATGTCTTGTTTATGTGGTCACTAACTGTTCAAATATTCAGCAAATGAACAGCAGCAGTAGTTGTATTCCAGTTTTCATTTATCAGCAGTGTCTCTCAGAGCTACAGAACACAGTTCTCACATCATGATTACTTGATTAAGCCCTACATTAGGAGTGTGAAACACAAATGCATTAAACACATAGTAACTCAAACTGCCACACGACATTAAAATGTAATGACCCACTGTTGTCTCACTCAGAGCTGTCTGCATACAAGGACGTGTTTAAACTGAATGTGTACATTGGCTAAGAGAGGCTGTGCATCCTCCTCAGCGCTGCACCTCCCCTCCTCGGTCTCCCCTCCCTCTCACTCCCTCACTCATATCCACTCCCTCTCATCTTCCCTCCCTTTACTTTGCAGCGAGGCATTCAGTGTGCCTGAAAGAGCGAGGGAGAACCTACAAACTGTCAGAGAAGAGCAGAGTTTGCTCTTCCTGCTTTTTGTGGCTTTCACATGTTTCCTCATTTACCAGGAGAGGAAAGGGGCTAATCAAAGAGAGAGAGAGGGGTCTGCAGTTTTTCACCACCTCTGGACTTTACTTCTGAGTTTTCTTCTTCTTTTTTTTTATTTCTCATTGCCCTTATGAGATCAGATAGATCTTTAGTAGCTTTACACTCTTTAGAAACCTTTCTTTCGTAAAACCTCACCCTTACCCAGACTGGATTTAGGGAGTAAACGGGCGGTAGGCGGGTGCCGGGAGGTGCCCGGCCCCTGCGTGTGGGCTGGCTTAGCACTGGAGTGGGTACAAGGGAACTGGAGCGTGGGGCCAGGTGGTAGCGCTGGTCCTGACGGCGGCGGAGGAGAGGAGGCCGACTCGGGCTCCGGGTTCGGGTCAGGTTATGGTGGCGCCGAGTGGCCCGAGGGTGGAACAATGCTGAGTGCGATCTGGGAGACAGAAGGGCTACAGACGGTGGGCATCGTGATACTGGTGTTTGCTTCGATCAAGCTACTGCACCTTCTGGGGCTCATCAGCTTCTCAGAAGGTAAGACACTGATATAGAGGCAGTAAAAAAAGGAGGAGGACAGAGAAATGAGCAAATTGTAGCTGAAATAAAAATGCTGAGAGGTAACTAGTCTAATGTGGATTGCATTTTCTTAATTACAAACTCCTTTGCCCCTTATTGATCTGGGTAATTCTTTGGTTGAAAGAACTTCATCAAAACAGCCTTGAAGTTTCTTAGAACTTAAGAGCTTAATTGAGGTGATCAATGTCAAGAAATAGCAACAGGACTGTCTTATTTATGATATGAACAGACAATTTTACATCATCATGTGCAACCAGGAGGAGAAAAATATTGAGATGGGAAAACAGTGTCAGATATATATATATATATATATATTTTTAAATGCAACAAGTTTTGATCACGTAACTAAATTTGACAACTGAGCAGTCACGTGCAAGCATGAGGAGTTTTAGTGTATGTGCCTATCATTGTGCACTCGAAGGAAAGACATCATACACCCCTGAAGGCACTGAGAGAAGTTCACTAAGCACAGTATGTGTGAGGCCTAAATAAACTGTTTACTTTGGACCTGCTGCAGTTGTCTCATTAAATAAAGAAGAGCAGCATAGTAAGCAGTTTGAGCTCAGTCCCAGCCCATCCATCACACTACTGTTTACTAAACACACCTTATCTGCTAATTAGGATAATCAGTCATGAGTCTCCAATACATATTCAGGGAGCCTAAAAGTAAAGATGTGATAATGTCTATTAGTAGGTAGCTGGAAAAAGATGACCTGACCTTAGAGACGTGTTTGGATGAAGCACCGAGCTGTTAGCATCTGTGGATTGGCTGTGACTGTGTTATTTCAAAGGCACATGGGAGCAATGTTTTCATTTGGGGGAACTGTGAACCTCACACTCAGGGCAACAGTTTATATGCTTCACCAAACAGCAGCCAGCTCAAACTGCCTTCCCCCCTGCTGCATTTCCAAATGCAGCTGACATAATATTGATTATTCGCCAGGGTGAGATGATACAGACGTCAATGTCGGCGTGCGGAGTGTTACTTGGCCGCTCATTCGGCCTGGATCCTGCACAGGTGCCTTGCTGTATAATTACGAAATATTAGCCTATGTCTGCTTTCTTCACTTGTGATACTTGACTGGTAGTCGATACGGCTATTGACGGGAAAATGTTGAGGTGGAAGGTGGATGGAGCCGATAATGAAGTCATTTTAAATCAGGGAAATTGACTTTAAAGCAACCGATTACAAAGACCACTTGGATTCATTTCACATTGGTACACAGAGCTGTGGTAAAGTCACCTGAAATGCATGTTTTGTGAGGAAGAACACACAGTTTCATATGTATTCACCCTTTTAGTGATGTGTATTCTTTGTCATGCTAATGAAGGCAAATTAGCAATTATTTCCTGAATCAAAGTGTTGATTTTTACCTCAAATTGCACTGAAGAAAAAAGCACAAACAGTTCCAAATAACTGTCCAATTAAGGTTTTGAAGTAAAAGAAAGATTCACAGAGGTTTCATTTACATAATGATATGTCATCAGATTTTTCTATATGGCTATTCCAGTATCACGAATCCCACCGGTACCCGAGTTCATCATTCAAATAATTTTCATGGATGCTTCTACGAATCCTCCATTTTTCTTTTAAGTACCCACAATCCAATGCCGAGCCTTTTAAAAATGCAATTAAATGAAAAACAGGCCACTACTTTGTTGCTGCAATATGCATTTAAATATATGCAGGCTGTTATGTTATTAGGCAAGTTGATTTTCTCCTTTCAGCACATTTCGTGCACAAAGAGTTCACTGTGCTTGTACATAAATAAATAGGACATTCAGAGGGGGAAAAAACAGTTCTTTAATAAAAGAAGCAAGAAATATTAAAAGGAAGTACAGACTACGTGAGAAAAGAGCTGGAAAAAAACGTAATAATATCATTGAAGAGTTAAAATGATTAAAAGAAGGTACAGTTCAGCTCTCTAGAATGACAGCCATAAATCATACACTGCACTAAGACTTGATTAAGACTAAGTGCAACAAGAGTAAGGTGTATGTTATGGAGATCAATCAGCAGCACATGAAAAGAGAAGAGTCTGAAAGATTTCCACATGTAGGGCAAATCTAAACTCCGTGTTCAGTTCAGTAATGCAACTAAATATTGTTACCTTTTGTAAATGGGTTCATTAGCAGAAAACGAACTGTCACTTTGACTGTAAATTTGTAATAATTAACTACACGAAAGCTCCGGTTAGAGGGTGGATGACTTGTCCCCACCTTCATTTGTGTTTTCATTTAAACTTGTCAAATAAATATATGGCTTTGAGTTACTGAGCCACAAAATTGGTTTTCAATGATGCAACCTGTGCTCTTGCCCTACACTGTACCTCTAGAGATGCAGTAATCGATAGGAAGGACTCTTACCTGGCCTTTGTAAGACTCAACATAGAAAGATCCATTACACTGAAAAACCGTTCTGAACCAATCAGACTGGACAAAATGACCAAAAATTAAACCAATGTTGCAGGGAATAACCAATCAATGAATCTACCAGTCGTATCAGTATGAACATATAGAATGGCACGAGCTCAGATCGATAAGTTATTTTAGTAATTACTTTTATGGATCAGTCAGATAATATGACAACCAAGATGGGAAATGCTGTTTCTGTTGTAAAAGGGTGTGCAGCTTTTACTGTACGTCGCCTACTTCAACTCAACTGGTGATCTAATCCGTCAGAGTACTGTCCAGCACTCTGGTCAAATACGACTAGAAAATGTTAAAAAGTTGCAAATTGGACAAAATGGAGCCGCTTACACTGCACTGCAGTGTGGCTGTTGAACAAATGTTATTGAGATGCAGAACCACTTGAACTGTCTCTGTGTTAAGAAAAGATGACTGTATTCACTTCTGGTTTTCTTTAAAAATATTATTATAACCAAAAAAACATCCATCTTGTACCACCAGCCTGCCTCTGCACATCAGACAGGCCTCCTCTTTGCCTGTTTTTAAATCTCTTCTGAAAACCCACCTGTTCTCCTTGGCCTTTTAACTCGTGCAATGTAGATATTTTGTTCCGTTTAATATTTTAACTTGCTTATTTATTTGATTTTATTTGCTTTTATTAAATTGTACTGTGTTTCCAGTGTTCTGTACAGCACTTTGGTCCACTGCCAGGTGTTTTCAGATGAGAAACCCCCATAGTGCCAGGCGTTTTAGAGCATTTTGACTATTTCAAGACTCACAGAATATGGAGTTCCAGGACTACGTAAACATGGCACCCATCAAAATAAAGTGTAAAGTCTCTTCTTTCATGTGGGGAAAAAATGTTGTTTCCAGCTTTTTCAGTTCTCAAGTTATTGACCTTAGAACAACGGGTGGTTTCGCCCAAAATGCCTGAACGCTAGAAGTTGCGCCAGGTCATTTCCTAGCAATTTCCTAACTTTTCTCAACCCATTGTTGTCCTTGTCTCTAGTTGAATGTCTGTTTATATTAAGCCTGTGTTTAAGTGTGTTTGGGTTGACGTTAAAAGTCTACGTTTTGAGCTTAGAAGAAAAAAAGTCAAATTCCTAGTTTGTGTTTACATACTCTGCAAATGCATATGATTCTGATTCTGATTCTGAGCTGAACCTCCTGTTCTTACCGCATTAGACTGACTGAGGAATTGTATCAGTCCTATAAAATGACTTGTTTACATTTTACCACTTGAATCATATTCTGCAGCTGCCGTCTTCTTTAGTAACCGAATGGGGTGTTTTTTTTTTTGTTTTTTTTTTACTTTTTTCATAAAATCTCAGGGGATGGGGTTGCATTGGCTTAACGCTCATACAGTCAGACGTGTTCACAGCTGGGAGCTGCCCAGTATGATCCCATCTTTTGCCAGCCACCTGAGCAGCTCCACTGGGGCATCTGAGGGGGAAAGGTTGTTGCCTATAAGCTGTTGTGAGGTAAATGGCGAGGGAGTTTCTCAGCTGGCCAGTAGAATTGAACTGGCATCTTTTCAGTTGCAGAAGGGAACACGCACTGAGGGTCTATATTGTACACTGCTCCACATTTTACTGTAGCATCAGCTGGCAGTCGATAAAGAAACATCAAGATCAAGTTGTAGCAGGACTCACTTTGCAAAAAAGGGAGGATACTGTTTGTCCTGCAGGGGCTGCACATAGTGTACTACTCCAGTAAACCGAATGTCAGGCGTGGAAAAATATACACATAGACACACAGATGGACCATATGTGTTAACACTTAGGAGAAACATAACAAGATCATTGCATCAGTGTGAACAATCAGCAGAGGATTTTATTGTGAATACCAGAGAGGCAGCAAAGCTTGGCAGGCGGTGCATGAGTACTCCGTTTTGGCTTGATTATAAGTATCGCAGGACTGATGTCTGCATCTGTCCCGAGGCTAGTTTTACAGTTTGACTGCAGCTGGCAACTGTGGACTAAACCCGGACAGCAAAATGACATAATGAGCCCTTTTGTTTGCAATGACTGGATGCAATGCAGTAAAACCACATGCAAATTACAGTTTTATTCATGTACATACTGTGATGTTTTTGTCACATACGCACATTTACTTATGCTCACACAATGCAGAGCTATCACTATTTAGTGCTGAGCAAAGCCTCATAGGGTGCAGTCTAATCAGTGTGTCAGGCAGTGATGAATAATTCTGTGCTTCAGCTGCACCCGACAACACCACCCAACAACCCAGTACCCCCTCAGATGCGCACACAGACACACATTCACACGTTACCATTAACCAAACAGGGATGGAATGCTGTGTCAATTTGGACCCACCATTTGTTATTAACAGGCCAGAGCACAGAGATAGTCTCCCTGCTGATATCCATCTAACAAGGTTCTTGTGTTCTGTGTCCTCGATGGGGATTTATTGCCTTGGAGTAAAGCGAGCCACTGTAAGCTCTGACCCCGACCAGTTTCGCAGCCGATTGTCTGTTTTCACTTACTGCCAGACTTGTGTATGCTATAAGGTGCCGGCAGGAGCTACAGCCGGTCAACTGATAGGGTACAATTTGGGGTAGCGCTATATGTTTAGATTCTTAGTTGGTTGATGAGGGTCAACCTTTGGTCAAGCTTCACTTTGTTGCTCAGTATCGAATAGAGACAGAGGAAACGTCTCGGGTTCACTGATATGTAATCCCCAACGGGTCAGTGGAGGGACGGGAGGAAAAAAAAAGTGGGAAAAACACTCAGTCAAATGTGCCTGTTGGAGTTTTGATGCCAAATTATGAATGACCTTTCTGCTGTTGTTAGTGGCATTCAGTTGTGATCTAGCGGGTCTGACGTGGCTGTCATTAATAATCACATCATGTGCGTAGAAAGCTGGACCACGGTATGAGGATTACAGCTCGCCAGTTTTGGAAATGCTCTCTTTATTTCCCCTAAAACTATTTATGGTGTTGTTTAAAATTAGGTACTCGTAAAAGATTAGAGACACTGTAAAATATTGAGGCATGTTCTTCATTTTGTTAAGTGCAGAAGTGCAGGCACAAACACACACACACACACACACACACACAGGTTTATGGGTATAGTATAAGCTGCGCTACATCTTTATAGGATTTTTCTTTTTTTATTCTGAACACACATCCATCATCAAAGTTGAGTCAGCAAAACTCTTTAGCATCTTCTCATTATTTCAGATGATGGCTTTTAAGATCTGTCTAGTTAATTTAATTGGCAGAATCCATCTGGAACATAAATTATTGCTCAAGTAAGTGATTGTGATTTGAAAGATTAAAATCTGTTACTGGCTGTACAGTAAATGTAATACATGGAGACCTTTTTGCTCCAGTCATTGTCAGTTCTGTATTTAAAGCACAACAATCATCTGTTCAATTACCGTTTAGCTAGTTTCCTGGATGCCTTCTTACAGAAGTGACATAACTGACATGACCTTTGCCTCGGCATAAGCAATAGGTCCCTCTTGTGTCTCTAAAGCAAAGAATGGGAGAGCGAAGTCGCGTATTGAGACCGAGAATAATCTCCTCATTGGTTTGATTCAGGAGTCCAAGGACAAGTATCACTCAAGCAATCAATCCAGATGAAAACATCACCAATAATACATTCTGAAAGCAGGCGGATGACAGATGCTTCAGAGCCTTGTAGGTTCAGTTATGGATGGCTGCAGAGCTTAAGATTCCCTGTGGAACAAGTCGATTGTATTTAATTAAATGACCTCTGTCCTGCAGCAGTGGAGGGGTGCGGCATCGATGGGACTTTGTAAAGCAGATGATATTAAACCTGAATATACTTTTTTGATTTAGAGGACATTCATTTATCCAGATTTCAGTGATGTAACCAACCAGCCTGTTTAGCAAGGCAAATTCTGAGGGTCTTATTAAGAGGGAATATTGTGTACTTAAAATTGTTGTTGAAGCAAACTCTTGTGATAAGAGCCTTGAAACTGCATATGGGGTATTTGTTATTCAATCAAGGCTGTGCAACCAATCCACTCTTTCAGCTTGTTTGTGACTTTAATTAGCACACAAAATGAATAATCATGTTGCCAAAAGAATCCAGCAGCAATATTCTCAACAATTAAACCAAGGACATAGGTTTTCATGCATTATGCAAAAGATTCCAGCCAGCATTATAGATAATAAAGAGCTCTGTGCTGTTTTTTTTCTGAATGGATAGAATAGCAGCAGGCTTTATAGGGCTTTGAAATGCACTCAGAATGTTTGTTTTGTGAAGGCTTTTCTTTCTTGAGTGACATTTTGGACTTCTTCATTCCAAACTTTCTCTTGCAGAGTTCATTCATTGCATATACTGATTGAAGATAACATTCCAGATGAGATAAATGTGGTGGAATAGACAGGACTGCAAACTTAATCAGAGGGGTGCACTAATGTAAAGAGAAGTGGGACACTCGAGTGGAAAGTGCTGACTTGTACTTATAGCACCAATCTCATTACAAGTGGATAATGCGGTGTGTGTGTGCTCTATCGAAATCACTGCCTTTTGCACAGCTAAGTTTTGAAGTTTTAAAATATCATCGTGCGTCGTGGAGAACCTGCCGTAATGAAAGTGATGTACACAAATCACAAGACGGATCACAAACTTAATTGGTTTTATGGAAAGTAGCACGTGTTGTGCAGCGTAAATCATTCTGACACAAAACTGGCTGCACATTTCATTACAATAGTAAGTAAAAGTCTCACTGTCATCACATTAATAAGGTAATAACTAAAAAGGTAATCTGCTTTGTGAGCCAATTTCATTTCACTGTTGGCAATTCAGGATGAGTTAATCCACAAATCGCATTCTTTTATTTCTCCAGTTTGAATATTGTTTGTGTTTTGGCTGAGCCGCTGTTGTGCATAGAGAAAATTAACTTTATGATCTCTCATTCTGTTTGTGTGATATATAAACAGTCAATATCCTGTCTGAATAAAATCCATTAATCCATTAATGCACTTCTCCGATGGAGTGCTATCATGCCAGAGCCAGTTTCTTGTCAGTGACAAGAATATGGATGACTGGCTTGTAAGTGAGTCATAAAGACACCCTGCACTAAGGCTCTTTTTTTTCCATCGTGAAAGCGCCAAACTTTGACGCTGAAGTGCAATAAAATTCTTTCTTCTTGTCTTATCCACCTTATAATCTTTCAAATGACTGGAGGGAAAAAGGGCAAGGGGCTCCTTCTTTCCATGCCTTTGCAAGGTTTTGTCCGAGACAGACTATTATTGAAACACCTCCAAGTGACAAATGATTGCAATTAAAGGCATAGACTGCTCTTTCCTCTAGATTCCAATAAATGTCTTGGCCCGCTGATGGTCTGTCATTATAGCCAACGTGAGAGCATGCTCTCCTCCATAAAGAATCTTGGCATGGAGTCCCTGGCACTCCAGTCGGTGCAGTCAGTCATGCTCAGTTCAGAACAGCAAAGGACAGCACTTTATTTGACGTCCATTTGAAGTCTGAAAAATTAGCCTCCGAGGCTTGAAGACATGGACAATCTCTCGTATTGGAATTAACTCATAACTGATTAGAACGGCTGTAAGTGGGCACGTACTTCCTGAAGCAAATGGCACAAAGTGGTGTCTAATGTATTATTTTGGTTTAAGATATTTGTTGTGGTTTGGGTTTAATTGCTGAGCAAAATACATAATGGACAACATGTACTGTACACAGCTCAGTGGACTTGAAGCACAAAGATTTTCCACAATAACTAAAGTTACATCTTAAAAAATTACAAATGTTTAGGGAAATATGGAAAGGAAATGATCGACATGACTATTTTTGATGATTGTCCTTTCACAATTTGAGCAACGGGCAATAGCTGTTGTTCACATGGTAATAAATTGATTTGAGTAGAAATCAAATTAATCAATGTATTTATTCTCTCGCCCAGTCCCGTTTCAAATGCAAAACAGTGTTTTCATCCAGGTCGGCCGGTCTTTATAGTCAGGATAATGTACCAGTTGTCTTTGTTTTCAAGTCGGGCCATGACCCTTCAAAAAAGCAAAGTACAAAGTGATGGGTAATGGATTAGCTTGGTTTGTTAATATCTGTATTCAACTGCTAATCCAAGAGGAATATGTATTTAGTTCAAACACAAAAAACATCTTTGGTTCCTTGAAATAAGAGATAAATGTATCATTTTCCAGGAAAGCTAAAGCTATCTCTCAGCTTAACCTTTTACAGAGCACTTGTAGAAATACTGTAGTGTTTTATTGGGGGACATAACAAGGGTTTTTAACTTTTGTGAAATTAAAAAAAAAAAAACTGTATTGTTACGTAGAAAATTAAGGTTAATGAAGTTACCATATTTGGTTCCTTACCCATAAGTGGAAAAAATGTGTATATTACAGTAAGTATATTAAAAAATCCAAGAAAAATTCATGTAATGTGGAAGCAACATGTATTTTAGAACACTATAACATCACTTTTAGAACATTAGACCAACATCAGTGCTGATCCAGACCCCTGTCCACATCCACATTCACCCTTTGAACATCATTCCTTACATTAGTACCATTACTTCCTGGTACCTAACAAACCCGGTCTACTCACTGTTCATGCACAGGTGGACCGTACAGACCCTGGAGACCACATTGGACCTGAGATTGTTGACTCACTGTCCTCACTGGAACTGTTAATGCCACTGTCCTGTAATGCATGCGGAAATTACCAAAAAAATAGTCTTTTGTCCGATAAAGGGTTATAAAAACGGCAAATTATTGAGCAAACACAGAATACCCCCCCCCAAAAAAAGGTATTCTGTTGCTTATGGACACTTTACAATAATCTGAATGAAAATCTACCTCTACAATGCTAAAATGGAACATCATATTAAGTTAAGTTAATTAAACCAGTAAGTTGGACTTTTTTATCCAGAACTGTTGGACCCATAATGTGTCCAATTGGATATGTTTTAATTGGGACTGTGACCCATTCTATGCTTCCAGTTTTCAGGCTGATTCTAATGCCGCTTTTCCTGCCAGCAATAAGCAACTGGAGGTGGCTTTATTTAATAACAGCAATGACATATCACTTTGCCTTCTCCTGGTTTTAGAGCTTATTTGTGTTTGGCTTCACTAAATGGGAACAAATGGCGGCTGCGTGTCCCCCTCCCTCATCATTCGTGTGATTGATCTGATATAAAATGAGGCTTTCTCATTACACAGCCGAGACTGTGTTTGAATCACTTTTCTTTTATTAACTTAGATGTGCAGATCTAACACTTGTAAAAGCCGAATCGTAATCAGCAGATGTCCGCTGCTGGCAGCTCTGTTATTCTGGATGTCAGCTGTAATTTGTAAGGCAGCATTAGAAAATATTTGGTGCCACAAAGGAGAATTCATTACACCTCTGGAAAGGCAATGTCAGCCCCTGCAGAGGCTTTAGATGTTTTATCCTCTGTATTTCATATCTGGAGATACCAGCTTTTTATTTACTAGTGCACTTCCATTCGCCGTTTCACAGTTTGATAACAATTGGCATATTTTTGATGGAGAATTACTCCTGTGCTCTGGGTAAGGGGTAGACGGCCAATTACCTCCTCCATTACCCTGGGTGTCACAGGCCTCGCCAGCATGTTTATCCCAAGGACTACACCTTCTCCGATCTATAGCTACTCAGTACATGGTGAGGACTTACTAACCCACAACAGAAGATGCTTTTTCGTCAGTAATTACACTTTGCCTGCCTCTGGACTTGTAGCGTGTATATATCCAACTTTTCTTCCCGAGTGAAGCATAATTAAAGCTGCATGTTGACAAATCTAATTTATTTCTCACCTAATTATTTTTTATTTTACTCAGTATGCATCCATTTAAGCACCACCTTCTCATCTGGCTGAAGTGAAGCCTTAACAGACTTTTAATGTTGAAACTCCCTAAAACAAAAATAGGCAAACGCATTGTCTGCAGCACTTAAAGTTAACTTAAAGCTGAAATAAAGTGGAAAAAATCCAAACTTTCCTTCCTGCAGCTCTCTTTTCGTTGTCCCAAACAAAGCATGAAAAATAGATGCACCTAAAAAGTGTCGCCACATAAGGGCAGATAAGGAACAAGTGTTTCTAGTCTACCATGTCTGTTTTCTTTTTGTTTTGTTTTTTTAACAGATTGTATGGGTTGACACTATTACAATCTCAGGACACAATCCTCACACCTATGCTGTTTGTTAAAGGTGGGGTGGGAGATCTTAGAAAAAACGGTTCCGGCAATTCAACACAAGTGAGATTTGGAAAATATACACTCCCTCCCCTCCTTCCAAAGGATCTGTCTCCTCCTCTTCACCCCACCCATCGAAACCACGCCTCC
>JAQQZY010000011.1:15670023-15681772 GCA_030068375.1 Ostorhinchus rueppellii
TTAAGGTAGTGTTTGTATTTTTTTTAAGGTAGTGTTTGTATTTTTTTTAAGGTAGTGTTTGTATTTTTTTTTTAAGGTAGTGTTTGTACTTTCCTCCACTAGATGGCGGTGAATCCTCATGCAGCCCTGTGCCACCATGCCGTATCTCACACTGATAAAGAATCCTTTTAAAAGTTCCTGGATCCAGACGGTGATTCAAAACGCCTCCAAAATTGAATCATCTCTTACTTGACCCAGTTAAGCTGCTAAAATACAAAGTCGTATGGTAACAAACAAACAAACGCACAGTAAAACATAACCTCCTTGGCGGAGGTAACTTTGTGTTAACGGATCACTAGTTTGATGGTGTGTGTGAGGAACGGTGTGTGAATGCAACCCTGGCTTGTAGCTGTGTAAAATCAGAGTTCAACCAGCAGGACTTGAAGGCCACTGAGCTGCCAATTGAATCACAGCACAGATCATTGTAAGAGACCAGTCCTCTCTCTCAATCAAAAACCTTCCTTTTACCGGTGTCATCCTGAGACTGAAACACGACCATAAAATACTGATGAATCCTACCTTGAGTGTGATGCTCACGCAGCCGTCACCGACTTTCTGACCTTTAATTTTCCTCCAGGATTGAAGAGGGTGAGCTACCGAGGTTAGACGCACTGTAGAAGAGGAAGCTCATTTGGAGTCGAGCCATTCATACATTACTGTCAGGCTTAATCAGTGCACTATTAGTGTTGACAGTTGTAATTACCCATCTGTGTACAGACACACAGACGAGCACACAGAGGTAAAGTGATTTTTTTTTACCGTCCCCCTTCCCCTCTTTAAACGCGTAATTGCTTGACTCTTCCTCATGCTGCTTTAGCTTAAGGTTGACTGTTGACAGCTCCGTCACTGCAGAGTTGTAGAACATAAACATTGCTTTAGTGAACAGAAGCTCCACTAAACATTAAAGAGAAACCGTTGGTGTCGAATGAAAGTGGAAGCTGTGGAGCAGACTTTAAAGCCCATGTGTTTGATGTTCAAGGACCACTCGGTGAGCTCAACATCATGTTTGATTTTTTTTTTTTTTTTTATGAGAAATCTGCGTTTTATTTTACCTTGCTGTTTTTTTCCCACATTGAAAATCTAGAAAAAGCCAAACAAATATATTGCGAGTGTCTGCATCATTGATGATTACTTCAGTTTCTGGTCCACCCAGTTGTTTGTTTTTTGTTGTTTTTTTCTATTACAACAACGGTAACATTTACACAAACAAAAACACACAACATTTAAAAAAAAACAAAAAAAACAACAAGGAAATAGAATAGTATAATGATATGAATGTGTATCTATTTCCCTTTTTATTTATTTATATTTATGATGGTTATTATTGGTATTTTTCATGCCGCTTATGAATAATTTGCTTAATTACACATTGATTAACCCATTTATTTCCACCCTCTTCTGATATTTATTGACTTATTCATCTATCATTCTTTTACATTTTTTTCAGTTTTTATTCAGTATTGTTTTCTGTTTAGAGTGTTATGACCTTTTCTCTTAAAACCTTTTACTGATTTCTGATTTTTGTATACTAATCCCCAGACTATCAATCTCATCTTCTGTTTTCATCCGAACATGCCCAACACACACAAACTAATCATTATCATGCATACACATGCACACGCACACACACATACACACAAACTCACTTGTAAATAGTTCTGTGGTTGCACTCATCTTTGTTTTGATGAATGTCTATGAACCATTTATTTTGTGTTGTGACCATGAACTTGTATGTCTTGAAGTTCATGAATTAGTATGTCTGATGCCTGGTCTTTTTTTTTTTGCATGCAGAGGCATTTGGATTCACACAATGTTTAGTTTAGGTGAGTTTATTTTGAATATTGACGCCTTCTTAAAATATTCGCCCAAGTCATTTTTTCAGAATTTTCAGGAAACACAAAAAACTGAACCATTTATTGAATATATATTTGCTGGGATCTGGATTTTGTTTTTGTATATGGATTGATTACAAAAAATGGCAATTAATATTTTTTTTTTAAGTATGATATTTACAAACAATTTTAATCAAAACCGTTATAACAACAGATGCCCATTGACATACAAACAACAAGGTCAGTCAAACATGGAAGATGCGAAAATTAAATGATTTAAGCACATTTTTGTACATGCCAAAATGATTTAGGCAATTATTTTAACTCTCCTGTTGTCCTTGGATCAAAATGACCCGCCACCGTGTTAAAAACCAAAAAAAAATTCCCCGAAATGATATTTTTTCAGCTTCAAATTTGATGACTTTTCCTAGACTGACCCCAAAATTAGAAAAAGTGAATTGTTGCTTTTATTCACATTTCCATGTAAGCTGTGCAAAAAAAGGTACAAAGATCATCTTCGGGTCAAAGTGACCCAGTCACAGAGTTAGTTCCATGTGAGAATGTTTTAGTTCTGTCTCAGATCAGTCAGTATCAGACGTAAACACAGACAGGTGGTCCTCAGACTGCACTGCCTTTGATCTGACCCACATGGAACAGTATTGGCCCTTTGTGGATTTGTGTTTTCTTGGAGCAAAATAAGATTTGGTGTTTCAAATTCAGTTAAGCTGTTTATATTGGGGATTTAATGTAGATGGGTCATTTTGACCCGGAGGACACGGGGTGTATACAGAATACGAGGACAACAGGAGGGTTAAGAGGGTGACGATATGCAACAAAACAAAGTAATCCTACACAGTCTCCACAAATGAAACGGGTAAGAAAAGAAAAGAACAATCTGTATATATGCATAAAAATAAAGTATGACTTCATCTCCACATTCACAAAGGAGTGGGAGGAAGAATAACTTATTTAATCCCACCTTTAATCCACAACCATGTCAGCTGCGTCGCCCTCCTCACACTGAGGTTTAATCAGGTCAGAAATTGCCAAAGCGCCACGTTTTAACAGACTCGCTCCGATTCCGTCTGCCTAACTTCCCCAAAATTCTTGACCTCGTCTCAACCCACATGAAATCAAACTGCGTCTGCATGACAACAGAGGAAAAGCGTCTGGGGAGTCGTGCAGAGAACCTCACAGCATCCTCTTACCTTGAAACGAATGGAGCCTGTTTGAAGCAAGAACCGGGGTTTCATCCTCATATTCTCACCCCCACACCTCTGTTTCCCAAAGACTAATGATCAGACGTGGCCATGGGAGGAAGGAAACCCAGTGTGATTCTCTTCCGCACACAGAGGAAAAAAGCAGGTCCCTTCTTCCACGGAGCGCACCTGTCTGGCCTTTAGTTTCAACATTTCTCCAGATTTACTGTTGTTTGTCAGATTTATTCGACTGTTTGGTTCCTTTCCCCTGGCTGTTTTCATTCTGTTCTGTATCATGGGATGTTTGTGGGATTTTATCAACCGCATGTATGGTACAATCTTTTCTTTATCTTTGATTCTCTTCAATGACCTCCTTGGCAGGCATGGTTGATTTTCTCATGGAATAAAAAACAGAAACATACGCCTCTTGGTTTTGATATTGGCTGTATGCTGTACGGGGGCATTTCCTCTGCTCCAGAATTCAATATCCTGCCAGACCGTGTAACACCCAGCCACGCAGTGAGCACAAATTGGACCTGCAAAACTGTCTATCTTTATTACACCACTACTCAGAGCAAGGTCATCCAGCACATCTTAGAAAAGAGACTAACCAGTGCCTGTTGGAAGCGTTATGTAAGAGCATACAGGGCGGTTTTATTCCACTGAATGTGAGCAGACGCTAACAGGTGGCTGACTGTGGGCTTCGGGGTTCAGATCGTCATATGTGGGGCTTTTAAGATTCGACTTTAAAACACAGTAAACTCTTGATTTCATGATGCACACATTCACCATGAAGTCGTTTCTTATTGGCGTGAACATGAGTAACATATTGGCTTTTATGAAGCACTTTCTCTGGGATTATTCTGCACGAACATATTCTACAGTCAGGATTTATTTTTTTGAAGTAGTTTTATTGATCATCAAGGTCAAACACTGATCACATGCAATCATGAACACTCACTGACAACAAAGCGCATTTAAGTTAGTTTCTGTACCAGTTATTTATTATAAGTAGGAAAGGAAGAGCATGAATTGCACAAGACAAAGCTAAAATGGGGAAGAAAAACCCAAAAAACCCAAAACATATATACCCCCCCCCCCCCCCAAAAAAAAAAATAAAAAAAATTGTGAGCTAGATACTCTGCTGTTTTAACAGATATCCACCTATGCATAAAAATATCCTTTTTCTATTGAAATTATACCTTCCATTATGTACATTTGTCAGTCAGTTGTTGTACTGGGGGGGGGGTTGATTCTTCTCCCAAGAAACAGTTGTCATTTTCTTTGCAATTAATAATATACAGATTGTTTCCATCTAACATGTCTCTTCATATGCATCCCAACATATAATATAGTGGGTTCAAGTGTAAATCAATATGTAGAATGAGCCAGTCAGGCTTTTAAACTATTTCCCTTTGGGTATTTGGCTGAAGTTGGTGGTACCACAGGAACACTGATTCTCCTGTGACAGCATTTAAAAGGGTTATATGTAGAATTTATGTTCCAAACTCTCCAAACAGTAGTGGTTGTGTACCAGAATACACATCAGACTGACAACACCACTAGCAAATCAACACTATGATCCACACACTGTATCAAGTATGAAAATCATCACCTTATCTTATCATCAAAGCTCCATTTTTAGACAGAAATCAAAACCGCAAAATTAAAACTAATCCCCTCCATTTTCTGTATGGTTTGTGTCAATATCTGCACTAAAGATCCGTTTGGAATCATCCAAACAAGGTCAGAACTGACACCGTTTAGTCTGAGGCTCAACAAACAGCAACTTGACAAAGATAAAAACATCCCATAATAACTTCATTCCTCCATAAACCTCGTAATCAAACTGTCCTGTGTGGAAGGAACACTGGCATTTCAGCATCAAACTCCATTCTTATTATTTCGAGCTGTGTCCAGCGGTGAAAACAGAAGCGATGCTTTTATTTTGGAATCACTTTCTCACTTTTTTTGATTGTACAAGTTACTACTACTCCCTCTAGTGGTCACTTACATTCTCTGTGGCAAAACACTAAATAATGGAGTGATGTCTTTGAAGCACCAGAACTTTTTTTTCTCCAAACACTATGACAGTGTTACTTTTGTTATAGTTTACAGTAGAAACACTGTTTGTAGATCCTTTCACTGTTTGATAGTTTTTTGGCAACACTGAATAAATCCCTCAAACCAACCTTTGGTATACAGTTATTAAAGTTATTTGAGGGCAAATATGACCTTTGCATCTCCTCTTGTAGCTGTAGACATAAATCTTTATATATAATCTTAATTTTAACAGAAAAGACCCCCCCTCAAAAAAAAAACAAAAAAAAAGGTGGAGACTAGGGTTTTTGATTTTGGTTCGGTTGGTTTGTTTTTGAGTGTTTTTGTTGAACACTTGAGCAGCAAACTATTGGTTGAATTCATACCAAATTGGATTTATAGATTGCCAGTGACCCAGATTCCTTGTGATTACATTTTGGGAAAAGTAGGTCAAAGTTCAAATTTTTAATTTTTCAAATCTTTTTTCTTCCCAATTACTTATAATGTATGTAATTTCAAATATCTATGAAAACATACATTTTGTTTCAATTCACTTCAAACTTACAGGCACATCAGTTTATGTACCATCACCACATGCATAGACATGATGACATCAGCTGGATCAACACCAGAATAAGCTACAATACGTACAAGGGGTGGGGTTTGTTATGCCTGGCACCACTTGTTTTTGCATCATTTTGGCTCCTGCACATTGAACAAACATATATTCTGAGTTAATAAAACTAAACATGTCCAAATGTTGACAAATTATAGCTCAGATCTATCCCATTCAAACTGAGGTCTGCCTCAGAAGGAGAAGCAAGGGGTACTGTTTATGGTTCAGTTTGTTTGTTTCTTTATTTGTTAACACTGTTGCAGCAAAATTATTGGTTCAATTCATACCAAATTGGGTTTATAGCAGGGGTCTCAAATATGCGGCCTAGCAAAGGTTCCAATCTGGCCTGTGGGAGGAATTTGCAAAGTGCAAAAATTCCCCAGTCAAGTCATTTTAGTTCCAGTTCCACATACAGACCAATATGATCTCAAATAAAAGAATAGCATAATAACCTACAAAAAATAACGACTCCATATTTAGTTCTGTTTGATCAGAAAAAAATATTACATTACATCTATCAAAACATTAAATTATCAAAACATTTCCATTTAGAAACTGTCCTGTAACAATGAAATGTGAATAACCTGAAACACCTGAAGAAAATTAATCAGAATTTTAACATGTGTTTCGTGTCTTTGTAGATCTGACCCTTAATGCACATGTAGAAATGATAAGTTGAGGCATAATATTGTTAAAATTACACTTATTTTACTTTAGAAATTAATTTTTTTTCAGGTAATTCACATCTTTGTCGTTTGGATAGTTTATAAAAGTAAATATTTTCATAATTTAATGTTTTTTTTATTATTATTGTTATTATTTTTGCATTTTAAAAAATGACAAAAATTTGGAGTTGTCATTATTTATAGGTTATTATGCTCTTATTTTACTGGTCCGGCCCACTGGAGATCAAATTGGGCTAAATGTGGGCCCTGAAAGAAAATGAGTTTGACACCCCAGGTTTATACATTACCAGTGACCCAGAATAGATCTAATTCCATTTTGGGAAAAGCAGGTCAAAGTTCAAATTTTTCATAATGGTTTGTTAAAATCTTCCCATTTACTTATAATGGGTGAAGTACGTGCGAGGGGCGGGGCTTGTTTCACCTGGCAGCACTGGTTCACTAGTAGTTTGACTCTTAATTACAGTCGATATCTGCTGTAATGGATTTATTAAGAAGGCAATTAAGCAAAAAAAAAAAAAGAAAAAAGCATATTAACCTACTCTGAAGGCTCCTGATCATTGTTCCTGTACTGAGGAAAGCGTGTTAATTCACGTATAACAGCATTCTTACTATCGATCAACACCATTTCAGAAGATATTGAGGAAAAACTATTAACGAATGGCCTTGTATTTGCAGGATAGGATCATACATAATTAGGTATTGGTATGCACTTTATAATAAACAACCAATGGCAGCAATTGATGGTAAATATGTTGAGGTGAGGACAGTGATTAATGACTTTCCTGATTCCATTCATTTGTTTATTGTCTTTAAGGAATGCCCCAGCGGAGTCGTCAATGAGGACACTTTTAAAGACATCTACGCACAGTTCTTCCCGCAGGGAGGTCGGTATCATGTTTTCTCAGCTTGTATTACTTCTCACTACCGCTTCTCACCTTTTCTGCCAGGCAGCGTAGTATAATGTGGCCACTGTGTCCACAAAAGAAATGACCCTTTGATCGTAGAAAGTGTAGACGTAGAACAGGAGAGGGAGGGGAAAAAAGGGTTTTGGTATATATGCAGCCTGGAGACGGTGAATATTGGCTCTCATTATAATGCAAAGATTACCCGAGGAACAACAGAGAACACATTAGGAGGCTTTGATATATCTGTGAAGTAAGAAGAAAGGCAGAGCACTAAATATAATAGTGAAGGAAACAATGATAAAACTCTAATCTTTGAGCATACTGCCTCTATATATTAGCATGAAAAAAAAAACCCACAGTGCCTCTGTTTTTTTTATGCTTTGAAGTCCAAAAAAAACAAAGAAAAAAAAACAGCCAAGTGTTCTCTGAATCCGTACGGAGTTAACGGACATGTATCATGACAGATTTCTCTTTTCATGTGTGTGTGTTCTCTCCCCAGATGCTTCGACATATGCACATTTCCTGTTCAATGCATTCGACACAGATCACAACGGATCCGTGAGTTTTGTGGTAAGCAAACATCATCACGTGAACTACCGGCACTGTCACGAGGGTTCGATTTATCACTGCGTCGGAAACACAGGCTTATGTTGTTTATTTTTGTCACTGAGCGCTTGTGTTGGGTTTTCTACTAAACAAAAAAAAAAAAAAAAAGAGTGCCGGCATGCCACTAGCGCATTTCCCATTGTTTGCTTTTTTTGTGTGTTTTAGAGATCCATAGAAATAATACATATGGATATGAGTGTTTTGCAAGTTAAAAAGCTTGAGATTTTCAGAAAGATCATTCATGTACAAAACAGACAAAAAAAATCTAGCAGCTGACTCATTATCTGTGGCCTAAAAAGTGAAAATACATGGAAGAAACTTGAGCAAAGATTCTCTACATTTAAGAATAGAATAGAATAGAATAGAATAGAATAGAATAGAATAGAATAGAATAGAATAGAATAGATCTTTATCGTCACTGTCACAGGAACAATGAAAATCAGTTTAGCAGCTCCGTTTAATTTAGCATCGAAACACTTGAAACTGCAAAAGAAAAAAAAAAAGAAAAAAAATATCACACAGAGTATTGAGGAAAAGTAGGACTGTGCAAAAGCTTCAGAATAAAATATTAATACACATGCGCTACTAAAGGACTATGAGAACTTCTGAAATGAACAAAGTAGACAAAAAGAATATACACTGCCCGGCCAAAATAAAAGTCCCATTTGACTGCACCACCTTTGGTTTGGATTAAAGGAGACGTTCACTGGATTTAACTCCGCAAATAGTTCCGATCCTTCCATGGGTAAATACTGCAGTGGGTAAGAATGTTTGAGCTGGAACAGGTTATTGAACTCTAACTGCAGTGAGTGTCCTCTCATGTCTAATGTCAAACGGTTTGGACAATGCCAGGACTGATCAGGATCATCAGGTTTGTGACGAGACAGCATTTCCACACATGGATTAACCAACAGAAAGTCCAGACTCTAATTCAGGATGTGATGAAGACTTGATGCGCCAGTCCGATTCTACATCATTAATAATCAGAAATCAATGCAACTATGGATGAAAAACTATTATGAACCTTATTGTGACACTACATAAGCATCATGTGGCAAAAGAGTTGTGACAGTGAACGTCTCCTTTTATCCAAACCAAAGGTGGTGCAGAAAAATATTGCATGTGCGACTTTTTTTTTGGCCAGGCAGTGTACAAAAGCTCACTATACTCCAGATGAGAGGTATGTACAATGAACAGGATCTATCCAGGCAGTAGTAAGGTGCATTTTATAGCAGCACACAGCTTAAATCAATCCAAATATCTATGCCATCACGTCAAACAGCACATTTACAAGACTAAAGCCAGTGTGTTTAAGAAATATAATGAAATAAGTTAGTTATGTTTGATGATCATATCATTGTCCATTTTGGTTTTGTGAATAGTATGAAATGAATAATAACTGAGAACTAAAATGGTGACTATCTATCTATCTATCTATCTATCTATCTATCTATCTATCTATCTATCTATCCAATCAATGACAATGAATATAATCTAAAATACATGTTACTTTCACGTAACATAGATATTTCTTGTGTTTTATGCATTAGATTTTTTTTGCCACTTATGGGCAAGGAACTACATCTGGTAAATTCAGTTTTTCCATATAACATAATTTTTTTAAATTTCACAATAACACACTGAGGTTGAAAATTAGTGTATTTTTACATGTAAAGGGTTAACACCTCAGTATAACAATTCGCGCTGTGTGTGTGTGTGTGTGTGTGTGTGTGTGTGTCTGTCTGTCTGTCTGTCTGTCTATATATACACACACACACACACACACACACACACACACACACCGTTGTTGTTTTTTAAGTCGTTCTTTGTAAATTGATTTCTGGGCATAAAGGGGCAGATAAAATAAGATTCGTCTTCTTTCTGCTCCCTTTCATTCTGGTACGGAGCACGTTTGTATTTCTATTAAACTGTTTTTTTTAATTCTACAATGAAAGAAATATAAGAGGAGAACACTTGGTACACAAAACTTTTTTGTAATTATTTGGCATCCATGGTGATCTGCTGCAGCTGTCGAATACAACAGACTCACATCCTATTAAAACTTTCAATAGTTGATTCTCGTAAAGTTTGACGTCTCTAAGGGATCAAATTAAAGGAGCCCCGGCCTGCACTGATATCTGGTAAAGAAGTATATTTGGCTTAAAATTTGCAAAGTTTACAAACTCCACCCCCTTGAGATTTTGCACTGGAGTCTTACATAACCTGCAACCCCAATCATTTTAATTTAGTCCAAGCAGGTCTAACTGAGGGGGCTATCATCATGTGATAAATATTTATGAAGGGCATGCATTTGCTTATTAGGACAGAAAAGCTGTCATTACTCCAAACCAGAGCTTCTCCGGCTACTGTGCCGTCTGTTCTGTTGAGAAGTACAGGGACTCCCTGGGGGCTGGCTCAGATTATAAGTCGGCTAATCATTTGAATAATGAGGTATTTTTGATTTATGGTGTTTGCGGCCTTGCTGTTTCATCACTTGGCTTTCACTAATGGCCGACATCATATCACCGTACAGGATTTGATGTATGAAATCAGCAGAAGTACGTCGGTTATTTAATTTGCAAGGTAGTGATAGTTGTATGTCGTCGTGTATGTTTACAGCCAAAAGGAAATGAGGACAAAAGCTGATTCAGTCCCAGTGCAAATTGTGTTCTCTCGCCTGCAGGATTTTGTCATGGGTCTGTCAATCCTTCTGCGAGGCACCGTCCAGGAAAAACTCAACTGGGCCTTCAACCTGTATGACATCAATAAAGACGGATATATCACTAAAGAGGTAACGGAGCTCTCGAAGCACAATCATCTGGACGGATTAGTGCACCAGCAGTGACCTGATCTGTCCGGTTTGAACCCTTTCATGCATGCTGGTCACTACAGTGGACGGCTGTTCTCCTGTATATTCATGAATTTAGTTTTAGTTCCAAATCAGCCAACACAGTGGACGCTTATGCACCATCCCATAATAGACTGACATTCATAACATGAGTGTAACTTTGCTTTTCTTGGTAAACCTGATCTGCTGTCACATGTTTGTATTAATTGTTAATTTACAGGGGGTTTTTTTTAACATTTTTTTTTTTTGTTTTGGCATATTATCTACATGAAGTGAGTCATAACTAGTATTAGAGTTTGTTCAAATGTGAGAAAACATCAGATTAGCTGCATTAAAACGGTTCTTTTTTCAGTTTTCACACAATAAATCGGTAAATACATGTTTCTTTGCTGAGTGGATATTTTTGCAACTCTAGAAAAATAGGTTTTTCTTTTATCCAATCCAATCCAACTTTATAAAGCACTTTAAAACAACCACAGTGGAGCAAAGTGGTGAATAGAACACGAGAAACACAATAGAAATTAATAAAAGGATTTAAAAAAATTAAAATTAAATACATTTTAAAAAGCTAAAATATAAAACAGAACAAGATATCAACATTGCACGAGTTAAAAGGCCAAGGAGAACAGGTGGGTTTTAAGAAGAGATGTGAAAACAGACAGAGGAGGTGTGTCTGATCTGCAGAGGCAGGTTGTTCCAGTCTGGGACCAGCAGCAGCAGAAGCCCCGACTCCTCAGAGCTTGGACCCGAAGCCTAAAGAGGACTGAAAACTCAGGAAACAAATCTGATTTAGGTTCTCATAACACCTATGGAGAGTAACGAATCACACTGGTCTACAAGTAAAATGCTTCCAGAATAAAAGTAGTAGTCCAACTTTACCAAATTTGGGTCATTAATAAATAAAAATTCAGTCCAAAGTCCTAGTTGGTTGTAGTTTCTCAGATACAGTCTGAGGCCAAAATGTGAAATTCTGACAAT
>JAQQZY010000011.1:15682263-15726745 GCA_030068375.1 Ostorhinchus rueppellii
AACCATTGTATAAATGTACATAAACCAACATATATGTGGAATAACACACCATCATATATACTGAAAACATGAGCTAATGAGCACTTTGGTCATTTATTTTCTGATTCATCTTATTAAACTATGTAAAGAAAAAGCATTAAAAGGTGGGAAGGAACTGTTGGAGGTTCTGTAGATCAGCTGTAGCCAATCACGACCATCCATTTTGGGAATGTCCAGAAGTCAGAGCAGGGCCGTGGCACAGGACATTCCAACTGAAGGAGACAAATATTTAATGATAGTACTACATATTGGAGTGGAAAAAGCTCTGACAAGGAAGTGGCAACAACCAGATGCAGGGGTGTCAAACATGCGGCCCGGGGGCCAAATCCGGCCCGCCAAAGGGTCCAGTCCGGCCCTTGTGAGGACTTTGTGAAATGCGAAAAATTAACAGTCACAAAGACTGGTTAAAAGCAAGCTCTGGAATGGAGAAACTGTTATTTTCATTGAAATTAAAGCAGGATAAATGTATGGAAATGTCAAAATGGACCCCACTGAAGCCAGATTGAACTTAATTAGAAATGACGAGATATATTTGTACTGGTTGGATGTAAAGGAGCTGAGACGTGAATAAGAATAGTGAAAATAAGGGGGGAATGCGACATCTTTTTGTTCTAATGTATGTTATTGAACAATATAATGCAAAAAAGAGAAGACTTATTTTAAGAGTTTTTTTTTTTTCTAAATGGAATGTGTTTATGTTAAATTTCATGTTTTACTATTGTTGATTTTTCAGACATGATACACAGATATGCTAAGTTTTTTTTTGTTTGGTTTTTTTAAATAAATGAATAAATAGTCACCACCTGGATGTAACAATTAGGTTGGAGACTGCAGTGATTATTGTTTTTTTCTGCTTTCACTGATTCAGAGTATCTTATGTGTTCGTATCCATTAGTTTCATATCGCGCAGTGCTTTCCAACCTTTTTTGGCTCGTGACCCCATTTTAACATCACAAATTTCTGGTGACCTCAGACATTTTTTAGCAAAAATTAATTCGTTTTTGATTAGTTTCATGTCATAGTCTGCTATACTATGTTGCAAATAAACGTTAATTTTAGACACATTTAGTCTATATAATGTATATTATTATGGACGGAGGCAGAAAAGAGTTCAGATTACTGCACAAAGTGAGAATTTAATTGTCCTTGGTCAGAATATGTACAGTCAGTTCAGCTTGGATTTATAAGGATGACAATTAAAGAGCTGCAGCATCTGAAACTGACCACAGTGAACATTTGACAGATAAACAGAACCACAGTGCTTCAGTTTCAGCTTCAGTTTGTCATGTCCGTTATGGGTTGGGATTGTTTCTCAACTCACCATATATTTTTTATGAAGTTGTTGTTTTTTTGTTTTTTTTTATCAATTATTGGTCATTTCAGGCTGAAAAACTCTGCATTAATGACAGTCGATAGTATTGGCAAAAAAAAAAAAAAAATCAAATCTGCTTCAGGTCGTTTAAAGGCTCAGATTCTTCTTCTACTTCTTTTTCATGCTTAATCTCACTTTTATTGGGTGCAACTTCTTAAATGTGGGTACTTGATGATGATGTCAAATCTAAGAGGGGGGTTAACTGAGGTCATAAAATCACATTTCTGCTTTTCTCTGACATGATTAAGTCGTTCATCAAAAATACCACCTCGTTTGTTTCTGTTGGTATAATGCGACTGAACTGACGCTTTGAGGCCAACTCTGGGTGTTGCAGGAAATGTTGGACATCATGAAGGCCATCTACGACATGATGGGCAAGTGCACATACCCTGTCCTCAAAGAGGAGACGCCTCGTCAGCACGTAGAAGTATTCTTTCAGGCAAGTGTTCAGCTGGCAGCCCTCACACTATAAATCACCAGTGAAGAGACTTTGAGATGCCCTGTTCATTTTCCTCACATTTCCTCCTCTTCCTGCCTCCAACAGAAGATGGATAAGAATAAAGACGGAGTGGTAACCATAGACGAATTCATCGACTGCTGCCAAAATGTAAGCTGGATACCCCAAAAACAACACCTCCTGCTGCTGCCGTTGGCTTACTGAGCGTCTCATTATGTTGTTCCTTTCTGTCTGCAGGATGAAAACATCATGCGATCAATGCACCTCTTTGAAAATGTTCTTTAACTTTTGGCTGACGGAGGAGGCTGTGGAAGAACTTCATCTTTAGCTTGGCCCAATAACTGACTTGGACTCATACTGTGTACAGTGTGCTATGCAGACTTTTGACCATAAATCAAACATTGTTCATTACTGTGGGCCGCAGGTAGGAGTAGGCAATATGAGGGGGAACACTCTGGAGTTAACGGTCTCCTAAACATTTGATCCAAATAGAAAAGTGTTTTCCAGCTACGGGCCAATTCTCAACAATAAAAAGAATCAACTTCAAGGTTGATTTTCAGCTTTTTTTTCTTTTCAAGTCTGGAGTGTGTCTCTATTTGCCGAACACCAAGCACTGCATTGTCTGTGACACTACAGCATCGACACACTGGGAATAACAGGTCTGTGAAGGAAAGTGTTGCTTCTATCTCGTCTGCAGCCTGGACTCCTTTAATTTACTGCCAAGTGAAATCACTGTGACTTTTTACCGCTTCAAAAACCCAACAACAAAATATCTCCACGTCTTTTATCCACATTCCAGATACTTTTTAGCTCAAACTGGCTCTTGGCTCCGGAGTGTTCCCACCTCGACTTAGTTTATCATTGTGGTCTTTAAAAGGAAGAATTTAGGAAACAATATTGTACCATTTTAAATTGTATATAAACAGACAATATGATAGATAAGAACTCTATGAGAACCTTTTCAACTTTGTTCATGTTTACTTGCCAACCATAAAAAAACAACACAAGGATTGTATTGATGTCAAATCGGACCATGATATTGATGGTTTGTCTACAGAAGCACACAGGTAGCTATATTTACCACGAGTATACCATTAGACGATGAAATCTTTGTCATAAGATAAATGCTGCTTTCAGTGTATTTCATTCATGTCTTTTCCCTGTAAAGTAAACAGTCTATCGATATGTTTTTATTTTTGTTTTGAGGCACTGTTTAGAAGTTTACACTAAGGGCAGTGTTTGAGATTATTTATATCGTATTATGCTCATTGTACAAAGGATTGTCAGTTGTACAGTATTAAATGAAAATTCGCTCTCGAGGGAATTTCAGGTCTTTAGATTTGTTCATGTAATTCACTGTTTTTAATAAGGATGGGCGCTGAGGTTTGTTGATATACATGATGTAACTTTGTATTATAGTCATGTTTTTGGCTAAACTGCTCCCTGCTGTTTTCCTCCTCCTCCTCGTCTTCATCCTACGGGCTTAAGTCCAGCTGCCCGCTCCCATTCAGCCTGAGTGGTTCCTGTTGTGTGCAATTGAAGCATTGATTGGCCCCAAATGTGAGCGAACACAAGGCATGCTGGGTACAAGTCTCACTTACTGGCTTCCTGTCGCTCACTGGAAATGATTGGAGAGCAGTGTGTGGAAGCGATGAAAGTAAGTGTTTCAACGTTCTGTTTGGTTTTGTTTTCTGACGACGTGGGTACAGGAAGCATCTTCAGAACCAGCTGAAAACCGGACTTGGACTTTGCAGAATTTGACAACGTACTTTTACTTTCAACAAACATATCTCCTCAGTGATGCATGTTGGTCTCCATTAATTTAGTCAATAAAAAGCTGAATTTTGCTAATTTGTAATATTTTTGACCATGTTATGAGATGTAATCTGTATATTTCCATCAAGAAGAAGCTTAAACCTGTTTTGTTTTTTTTTGTTTTTTTTGTCCTTTGTGTGACTGTGTTCTGAGTTTTTATTCCTAGAAATCAGGAAAAAGAAACTGCATTATATGGAGACAAATGGACCGTGTCTGTGAAGGTACAGACTTTCTCCAAATGAAGACACATTTCTAAAATTTTCCTCCAAGAACGAATATTCAAAGCTCCATAAAGTAATTATGAAAATTAGAAAATATTCACCTCTAACTTTCAATGCTGATCAAAAAATATATTGTTCCGTTGTGGCTGTGATTGAAAAATAATCATCTGATGCCCCCTTATGGTGACAAAGGAATCAACTATAAAATCATTGCTAAATGTGAGCAACTGCAGCAATTGCCAAACTATAATGTTGCATACAATGATGTGCATGAGGTTAAAATAGTATGTAGTTACAGTTTGCAAAATGGAACCAAATCAATTAAATACCAGGTCTTTCACTCGATGTCACATGTATAACCGAGTATATTTTCTTATGACATGGACAATCTGTTAAATGTTATGTTCATAGCATAAGCCCGAATAAAATAAAAAGGTTAAAAAACAAAAGTACACTTACAGTCAAGAGTTTAATTCAGATAATTGTTTTTTTTTTTTTATTTCCCAATTTTGGAATAAAATGTATGTGGTACAAGTCTACCAAAAAACAAAAAACCTCCATGTTTCCAGTTCAGTTCAAATCAATGTTTTCAACATAAAACAGTAAGGTACTCAAATTACCTGAGATATGTTTGCATACAAACCAAATAATGTGAGTCGTGCACCTTTAGGATCATACCTACTACATGAACTTAAGGCAGACTGTAATATGTAAAACATGTTGTGTATTTGACATACAAAGGCTTTTTGTAGGATAAATACACATCATCATACCATATTATCAAATGCATAAAGTAAAGGAAGTAATAACTCCAATAAAAATAAGCAGTAAATCCAGTATGATGCTATAATTGAAGACTGTAATACTTATTGTAGCCAGTTTTATAGACTAACCGTTATTGTATAAAGGGTTGGCTAAATTAGACTATTTATTTTGAGTCTAGTAAAATCTCAGTCCCTTGTTGTATACAGTATCTATATAAAGATGTTTTATTTGGCCCCTAAACTATCATTAGTTCACTGCTATTGTAAATCTCTCATAATGTGCATTTAAATAACTATCCCTCAAGTCACTGCAGACACAAGTGTTTAATTTATGGCAACATTCCTCACCAAAACTAGAGTCAGTCCTCATTTTCAAAGTAAAACGACACAGCTGTGTTCCTTTAATCATAACCTCAAAAAAAAAAAAAAAAAAAAATTCTGCGTCAAACCTCTGCCATACATGGGCAAAAAATCAGATTATAGTGCCCAGGGGTAGTTTCTCTCTTGAAAAAACACAAGCTTTTGTTTGAGAATCATTACTCCTCTGTTGCCAATTACCCAGCACTGCGGATACACGGTATAAATTTACACAAGACGTACAGACACGTTTAAACAGAGTCTGGACAACCAAAGTGTGAAATTTTGAAAACATTTGAGACATCCTCGATATAACATTTTTTTTTTTTTTTTTTTTTTTTATGACTGGTCACTGAGACTGTTTCCTTCAGTCTTTGTAGAGAAAGTCCCTTTATTGAGTTTTAGAGCAAACATATACAGTATGACCCACAAATAACCGCTTATCCAGACTGCACATCTACAAAGTGAAATAAAAAAACCCCAAAAAAAACACTTAACTTAATTGAATGCACAGTGAGAGATTTATGTTGTATTGCTTTGCCAAAATGCATTTCAGCCTCAGACGCTAATGTCATTTAAGCCCGCGGGCAAAATATGTGTGCGGGAAACACTGGCTGTGTTACGCAAGGATGCACTCTTTCCATTTCATTCCTCCAGATTAAACTGGCAAGTCTTCAAGTGGTTATTTGAAGTTCACACTGTATACCACGTATCTATCATCCAAACTTAAACATGGCGAAGGTGTGTAATAGAAAGGCAGCTTTGGACGCTCGAGGCTGAATCTCAAAAGGCTATCCCTGGTTCCTCGTTCCCTCGTCTGACTTTGGAAAACACTTAAAGTTCCTTGGTCCTTCCTAAATGCAGCTGAAACGTGAAGAATCAAAAGGAGCCTAGTGAGACTGACCCTGTGAGCTTTGTGCATTGTCCGTTGGATGCCATGCCCCTCCCCCTACCCCCGGGTCATGAAGAAGACACCGAGGCCTAGGTCTGAGGGTTAGGTGAGCAGCTGCCTGATCTCCCGGTGGACGTAGCAGAGGAAGTCCATGTAGGAGGCCCCAGCGTACAGACCCTTATCCTCCACCAGGAACTGACGGAATAATATCTCTGGTTTGTCCCTCTGCCTCACAATCTGGAGCTAAATAACAGGAAATCAGACATTCTTCATTAGACACACTGTTTTAACAAGCTGTAGCATGTGGGGAAAACTGCAATGTAACATTGACATTACATTTTCCTGTACTTGCTAACTAGCTCCACCAGGGGGAGACAGAATCTTATCTTAACAGCAGTTGATTTTATTTTAAACTTTATTGGTGTTCCGTATCTTACTTTCATGGAGTTTGGCCTCTTTTCAAGGAGATTGCTGATGATGGATTGAACTTTCTTCGACAATGGGTTGTCCAGTTCTGGCAGGGCAGCCTGAAAAACACAATCAAGGGTTGTTTGAGTCTGAAAATGCTCCTAGGATTGGATAACTATGTTCACAAGGCAGTGACGCTTTTGTTTTGAAATGGTTCCATAGCAGTAAATAAACACTGGTGATTTTCTTCTTATTTGCAAAACATAGTGAAGATGTTTACATGTACATCACCATTTAATTATTATTCCAAATGGCACTATTCTGGATTTGACACAAACGATATACAGCATATTTTTTTAATGGAGCACTTTCCAATTAAGAAATGATTCTGATTTAAATGAGGATACTTCAGATCTGTATGTAACACATTTTAAATATTGCTTGTCAAGGTTAAGATCTGCTGCAAGGCTGAAATCTTCTCTGGTAAGGGATGCAGACTCCAAATGAGTGACAAACTACTTTCATATGATCTGAAAGCAGATGAGTTGCCACAATGTGATCATGCATGACAATCAACCCTAATTTTGGACATGTCTAAAAGTTCTAATGTTTTAGGGTTATAGGTCTTGTTTAAAGAAGATACCTAGGGCATGAAATTCCACACATTGCTAAGCTCCTTTATGTAGCTGGAATCAGAATGTGTTTAGTAAGAACTAAATTTCATTTATTTCCAATAAATGTTATAACTACAAACTTCACAGCCTTCAGCAATGGACAGAGGCAGGCTTTTGTTTTCATTTTTCTTTAAATGGAAGAATTGGATGCTTTATCAAAGAGGAAGACTATACTACCTTCAGAATTTCTTTGGATGATCAAGGATGTAATTTTACCCTTACTGCATGTGGTACTCTGTTTTTGTGAAATGAAAAATTTGAATAAAAAGTGAATGAAAGTTTTGTTTAGTTTGTGCAAATAACTCCAATGAAACTCTGAGAAGGTGTTCTTAATTAGGGAATACATCATTTGGCATGGAAACGGCTTATGTGGAGTTTTTTCTCCAATAAAAGTGTAATATTTTGCATCTGTAAATATATTCAGTGGTGTCAAAAAGAAAGTCTAACCATGTTTCCTTGAAAGTGGGCAAGGGAAGGCAGGTTAAAGATGGTCTGGATGAGGTCAGGTGAACATGCTTGGCCCAACCACAGAAACAATGAGTGTCCGTTCTCCAGCAGAAACATGCCGGTGTCAGTCAGACGCTCCTCTGAGCAGCGTACTGGAGCGGGCAAAGCTTCACTGCTGATGTCCATGTTATGCTGCAAAGAGTAGAGCTATTAGAATTACCAGTCACAGGTGGGTAAGCCAATCATTTTGTTTACATTCACAACAATGAAAGCTTGAGGTGTGTGTATGTACAGTCGCAGAGTAAGTTAAAAGACCACAAAAATCATGGAAAGCAATGGTTATGCAATGAAGTACTAACTCCTGTGTATCATGTGACTAAAACAGACAGAAAAGAAAACATGGAATGTCTAAAAGCAGTTTGTCAGTACAATGACATAGATACTGATGTAAGAACTGAAGTGATTTTGGTTTTTCATCGAGAAAACATGGAAAATGGATAGATATCAGCTCTGAAATTAAACTATTATGAGCCATTTTTATTTGTCCAAACAAATGTACCTTTAGTTGTACCAGGCATTAAAATGAACAAGAAATTGAAGCAAACAAGGGTGGTCTAATAATTCCTTCCACGACTGTATCTATATCTCTATCTACATCTAGCCAAAAGGAAAACTGCACTTTGACTTTCTAAATCAGGAAAATTGTTTAGCAGTTCATTCACTTGAAGCCAAAACATTATTAGCACAGTTTATAATGACTCCTAGGTGACTCTCGTAAGTGTGTGTATTTGTCTTCACCAGTGGGATGAGGCGTGGATAGAGCAACAGCTGGGTGTCCTCAACACCCATGGCTGTGACGGACAGCCTCTGATGGGCTCTGTCGTCTGTTGAGAGCTCCGTGTTGCCCACCAAGGGAGCAGTTTTCATCAAGCTGTTCATGTAGACTGGGAAGACCTTCATAGCATCAGGCAGGATCAGCTACACACACACACACACACACACACACACACACACACACACACACACACAAAAATGATGTTCAGGGACGTCACGCCTACAGTGGATGACGATAGCCATGTTGAGCCTGAACAGGTCAACACATTTCAACATTTGATCCCAGAAGCAGTGCTGACTTACCTGGCTGGCAGCAGAGGGGCTGGCACAGTTCTTCCTGTAGCACGCCAGCATATGTGCTGTCTGGTTGACGAGGATCTCCCGCACATTCTTTATAGGCTGGTTCAGTATGGCACGGTAAGCTGAGGGTGGATGAAAAGAAGTTCATTAAAAGGGGGGGAGGAGATGCACAGAGGAACCCAGGAACATTTCGGGAGGCACTAATAAGGGATGTTAAAAAAAAAAAAAAAAAAAAATCAGCTTGGGAAGGAGTGCAAGTGGTAGCTGAAGAGAAGCAGGATCAGTGAAAGAGGGCAAGTAAAGGTCAGTATTACCAATGTACTTAAGGCTGTCAACAGACACTGTGTCATCTGTACTTTATGTGTAACATGTGTTGGACATTACCACAAGTCATTCTTCTACTCATAAATCTGTGAGCGTTAGTAGATTATGAAGTGATGCATGGGGTTGCTGTGGCAAAGGTCAGGATGATCCTGTCGTACATCAACAGGACACGATACACCCTAAAATAATGAGCACCGACTGTATGAGATGACTCCCTCTGGAAATACTGAATGGCTTAAAGATCTCAGGGATTTTAAGTTGTGCATTTGGGGTTCAAGTTCAATCCAATGCCGTTGTCGCTGTAGCCAAATTTGTTCCCATATTTTAGTGAAGTACACCAGAAGCTAGAGAAACAAAATTAAGCTATAAATGTGGATGAAATAATTACCTGATTTGGCAAAGAAGTTGATGAGTGAGTCTGTCTCGCAGCTCTTGTACAGGTCCAACAGCTGCGAACTGCAGTTCAGACTGAGATTGTGAATGCGCAGACGCCGCTGTCCACTAATAGTGGTGTACAGCAAGGCACACTGGGAAACAAGATCAGTAAAACCTCAATATGCTATGCTAACAAAACTAAATGCTTCGTTTAGTTGGCTACATGATAAGACACATACTTGCAACATTGCCCCGGTCTCCTCACTGAGCGCATCATCATGTTTGAACTCCACAGTAATAGCTTTGTCACAATCTACAGCTGCCATCTCTATGTCTGTGGTGTTGTTCATGTAGATGCCACCAAAGAAATCTGTCGCTCTGAAGCCTGCAATCACACAGCCAAAAATATCCAACATGTTCTTTTGTAATATGCAGGATGTGATGGACATTAAGAAAGTCATTATGGGAGATTCCTTACCTGTACTGGTACGAACACGCATAATGGCATCAAATCCAATATTTTTCTGTATGTCTTTCCTCAGGTCTCTAAGGAAATGTTCCCCATCTGTTTCCACCTGGCAACAAAAGTCAACATTATACACATTGTCATGAATTTACCAGCAGAGGGCAGTGTTCCCTATTTTCAGTATCATAGTTAGGTCAATGATTTCACATTCATTTGAGCCACAGTAGACTTTATCTTTTTGTGACAGATCCTGTTTTGTGTTAAATGATAACAGCACTAATGGATTAGTATCTTCAGCATTGGAGCCTTTTCTCAAGCTTGTCACATCATTCCTGTGGGACAGTTCTGTATTAGGGTGCTGGAACTCTGCCCAAGTCATTATGCAGATACAACTGGCTTGTAGCTCCCCTGGCAGTAATGTTCTAAATGTGGCAACCATGAAAAGCAGTTTGTCACACTGTCTATATCCTCTACGTTTGGCCTTCAGATGTGCTCGTGTGCCTGCTGTATCCACACCTGGAAGTTGTTATATTTGTAGATGGAGCCACCGGTGTGACAGGGCACGTTAGCCATGGTTGCCAAGTCCACATATTGACTGGGAAAGAGGAACAGATCCACACAGCAGCCCGATGCTACACAGTCCTTCACCAGCTGCTCATATACACCTTTCTGAGGCTGGAACAGGGTCTGTGGAGAAAATACACGTTTTATTTCTTCAAGTCAACACCAGTTACACTCATGTAGAGAAATTCAGTATTTTAGTATAAAAACTGAATTACTCATTGCAATGTGGCAGCCTGTCAACATATATTAAAAAGATGGACACAAACAATTTCTCTGTGTTTATACATTGTTTGAGTATGAGGTGCATCAGGGTTGGGATTCTGTTAGTGAGGTTACATAACTACGTCATTATATTTTATGTACATTCAATTGTGCCGTTATGATTGTTACTACATAAAAATTAAATAAAAACAAACTGGAGGGGGAAAAAAACTCAATTACAATTTTTTTTAAAAAAGTATTTAAAATGCCTTTTTTGCAACAAACTTGCCACAAATGTTTGAAACAGACAACAAATGTTTCTTCTTAGTGCAATGATCTTAATTCCAATCCTGCCGTCTTTCCCTTCATCTACACCAGACATGAATCTAAATTTAGAGTTGTGAATAACTTGCAAGGACAGCTACAGTAAACACAAAGTTCACACACTTTCTCTTTCTCGGTGTTGATGAGCTTTTTGTCATCTCTGTTCTTCAGTTTGCCAGGGGCCTCAGCGGTGGGCATAGACGACTGAAAGATGAAAAGTTTTCCACTGCATTCCGCTGCCTGGAGGGGACGAATGAGAAGAAATACAGAGATTTCACTAAGGTGTGTAATATATTCTTTTCTAATACAAGACTTTTTGCATGTTGTTTCTAGTTTTGCGCTGCGATTGAAGTCACCATTTTCAAAACTCATATCTTGCAAATGTTCTCATGATAATGATCAGCATTATTTTCACAGCACTCATCTGTGTTGCAAAGTAAACACAACAAAATGAGATAAAGATGCAATGTAAGCAAGCCCAAAATCCAAAAAATATGACCATGAGTAGAAGAAATGAGTAACTGACCAAATCTCTGCTGTTGTGTAACATAAGAACTGCTTCCAATTAAATGCAGCCTGTGAACTTTTCCTTCAATGTGTGCCAAAAACACTGACCTCATAACACTGACAAAGCTCACTGGACATGAAAGTAAACACAAACATATCAGGAAGAGAAAAAAGAAACTCCTGTGGAATGGGGAGTTGAATGGGTTCAGAAGTCCATGATGAAGTTGGCTTGAGTCATATTTGATATTCTGACAAACTGAAAGAATCTGGCAATATATTATTTTCTTTTGCTTGGATTCACAATTTTAATTTCGAGAACCTAAATCCGTATTTCACCCAATACAGAAACTGTTTGCCAGAAGAACAGAACCTAAATGACTGAGGAAGGTTAATCTAGGCCAGCATTGTCCCAGCTGTTGACAGATGTCACCATGTGGCTAACCTTGAGTGCTTCCACACCGGCCTGGATGACGGGGGCAAAGACCGTTTCACTTTCATTTGTGTCTGCAAACATGTCAGGGATCTGGTCCAGGAGGCTAAAGAGGAAATACACTGGATTAGAAATGGCTTCCAAGACTTGACAAGGCAGCGATCACTAGTGAGGTTGGGGGGTTATTTTGTTCCCATTTTAAAAACAGCCCCAAAAGACCTGATCATAACTGTGGGCTAGATTTTTGACTGATAATCAGTGTGAGATGAGAAGATAATCAGACAAGATTTAGCTTGTTTTCTGTTGCTTGCCTTTGGTTCAGTGAGATTAAACCCCAGAGAATCACATCATTAGCATCATGGTATGTTCAAGAAAAACAAGCAGCTCTTCCCACTGAAGCTGAATCTTACTTGTAGATAACAGCCTTTGAGTCCTGGTAGTTGACGAGGAAGCCATCGAGCAACGGCACAAACATCTCGGCTGTGTCAGAAACCACCATCATCTGAGGCTGAGCCAAAGCGCTTTTTACATTGTAGAAGTGTAGAACTTTGTTGTAAGTGACAAAGCCGACCTTTATCGCTGAGCTCTCTGCACCTTCCTCTCTGGTGAAGGATAAAGAAAAAAAAACATTAACTTTAGGATGGTGGTGTTGCCCTGTTTACAACAATCCACTGTCAATCTGCAGTCATGGCGAAGATACTACTTTGGATCAGCTTGTACAAACAAAACAAAAAAAATCTGTGTTCTATTAACATCGTGACGCAAAGCAGCCAGGCTAAATGTGGCACTTTTCTCATGTGAATAAAAACAAAAGATAAGAGTGTGTTCTATCTTTGGGATGGACATCACTTTAATAGACTATCCTGTCTTTTAGAAGGGCCATATAGGGCCACATAAGCGGGAATACGCCAACAGTGGATTAACATCACATATGGAAGTGTTTACTTGCGTGTGAGTCTGTGTGTGTCTTTGTGAATGCAGGGAGCTAAAAAAGGTCATAACAGTTAAAGGTTAACAACCCAAATCAATGTTATTTGGGAAGAGAAACAACCATGTTTCCACTGAGCAGTCGTTAACTTTTGTCTTTATTTCACTTTACTCTTCTATCAGGTGAAGAATACGCCGCTACAAGTAAAATCTCATGATGTGCCTGGTTTTTACAAAGGGCTATAATTCAAAATGAGGCTTGAATATCACTGACATTCCCCAGAATACTCGGAAGGGGGTTGTGGAGCTGCTGGTGAGGTTGAACCAAAGCCATACATCAAAACCGTCGGGTCATTTTTTTACGTCTCTCTTCTTATATTCTGCAGACCCACTCAAAAACATGTCATGTTACCCCAAACATTTACATCAAACCCTTGTGAAAAAGATAAGTCATGAGTGAAGTTGCTGTTTAAAAAAAAAAACAAAACCCATACAGCAGTCTACTTGAGTCCTCCTCGTCCCAAAAAGTCTGAATCTTCAGATTAGCTCGAGTGTTATCTTGATTTAACAGGAGGACAAAGGAAAGATGCAAACACAGCTGATAAATGGGTTTATCTGAAATAAACCCCAGCTACGTGCTTTAAAGGGTGACGTAATGTCAGCAGACTGAAACGAATAAATTGCTTCTGGCACTAATGAAGTGAGGAGAAGAAAAGAAGGCTATTTTTTGTACCCAGGTGAAGTGAATCATCCTCTCCTTCCAGAGAATCAAAAACTCACAGAATAACAGTCCCATAAAACCAAAGCCGCATGTACAACAAATCGTTTCATTTTCCCTTTGGTTTCAATGTTTTTCAAAGATGAAACCCTGTTTCATCACATTGAAATTTTTTGGCCGTCTTAATACCCCACCTTGCTGATAACAACCATCTGCTAACATTGTGCAAAAATATTCAGCTGATGCGAACAAACACTTGGCTTATTTTTATGCTTATGGAAGTTTTTTTTTTTTTTTTGGCTAAGGATAAATTAGTTGTTTATTAAAGGAAACAAGATTTACATTTTAAACTGATCTTCAGAAAAGTGCTGATGCCTAGTAGAAGGTGACACTATGTTCTAGAAGTTTGGACTGTATATACCACATCATGCACATTTTAGTCCCATCTTTGCAGTATGATTAGGTGTGGTGTCTGTTTTTTTGTGTGTACCTGGGCAACTTCTCCAGCAGAGTCTTCAACTCATCACAAATCAGCTTGACCAGTCCGCTCTTGATGTTGTTATAGGACACATCAATCATGAAGATGTAGGCAGGAGGATTCGGAGGCTTATTATTCTGAGGGAAAGGCAGCAGGTGGAATAAAGAGGTGAAATAAAAACATCTATTTAGACTCAAATCCACTGAAGTCCCACTCCTCTGTATATAACATGGCCTTGCTGGAGCATCTTCAAATACTGAGGTGGTGAAACATTCCTGAACAGAATGCCCCCCAACACAGCAAGTGAATGCATGTTAGGAGGGATGCCTTGGCACTGGCACTGTTATGTTACCACAGTTACAACCCCTGACAAGAAACGGACCTTCCAAGCTTTTGTTTAATGGCTGGTCTGTCGAGGTTGTTTATATATTCTAATAAACAGAGCAAAAGTAGGCCACTGACTCAGCTTTGCCATATCTGTCTGTCCTCCAATGTTGTGCTTCACAGCCACAGCAACAACAGGAACATAATGATGACTGGCATTGGTGTGTTTTTAGTGTTTTTCTGTTTCATTTTTTTTTTTTATTGATGTGTTTACAAAGAACAAAGGCACTTGCATTCACCAGTGCACACTGATGTCAACATTAACCATGTTTGTAGACCCCATTAGATTTACATTTGCATATTCTTCAGAACAAATATTAATGAAACTCAACAAACAATACACTGGAAAGTATATTAAAACATATTCTGGGTAAAATTATCGTAAGAAATAAAAACAAATAATCGTCAATTAAAAAGGGGGAAAAAGAAGCGAATTACACAGACTCAAAAAAAAAAAAGATCCAAAAATGGTTGATATTTATTGTAGAATTTAGTTAATTTTTAGTGTTTTAAAAGAACTGAGCTTTCTGTCTTGCAGTGCGCTTTGATGTAATCAGCTCATGTTGAATTATGTGCGGTGGCTACCAAATGGTCCTTCAGAGAAGTCGGCAATATAATCCTGCTGCTGAAAATCCCTTGCTCCATATTACTGAGACATACCAGACTTCACAGAACCACTCACTTCAAGAGAAAACGTTAGATCATAGACTGAAATCAGTGCTGATATACCTCAAAAAGGCACTCTGCTTTTTTGATCAATTGACTATTTGGTATAGATCAGTGTTTCCCTACCTATTTTTGAGCCACAGTACATATTTTACGTTGGAAACATCCCAAGGCACACCATCAAACAAAAAATGTCACACAAAGTATATTTATTGAAATATAATGCTAATCTAACCTCAGTTTACTTTTGTGTGAAACCTGGGCCTGTTTAGTTGAACACGAAGCTGCTATTCTTGTAGGAAGTGAAGAAAGAAACATGAACCTTCCTCAACAGCTCTGAGTTTCCCTCTTTTTTTTTCAGGGGGGTGGCACATCAGGATGGGTAACTCACTAATCCATACAACACTAGCTTTATCAACAGAATGCACCGGTTCACTTTCCCTTTTATTTTGCAAAGGGAAATAGGAAACCATTGAAGAGAGGATCATTGGTGCAGTCGTTTGTGTCTATATCACGCCGTTTGCTTACCGTACCAATCAGATGAAATTGGATCATTTTCAACGGCACACCTGATGATTTCTCACAGCACACTGGTTGGGAACCACTGGTATATATACAGTAGTAATACTTGGCAGTAAACCCAAGTTAAATATGCTTCCTGTACCTTGCAATAGTCCAGGGTGGCTACACACTCGTAGGATCCCAACGACAGCTCCGGCCTCTCATAGAAGTCCACTCTCCGTCCCATGTGGTCAAGGTGTTGGAAATAAAACACGGGGACTTTATAAAGAGGAAGAAATAAAAATAAATGTGAAGAACCATTTACCAAACTGTTTTGTTCAATTGTAGAGTCCATTTTTACTGAATCAGTTGGAATACCTTCGCTAACGCAGTTGCAGAAACCACACTGATAGCGTCGACCACCGTCGATAAACTGCATATATGGACACATGTAGGCCTTACATCGGTTGCAGCGGATGGGTCCTGTCTCACCATGGTTCACGAGATAAAGGGGAGTCTAGAATACAGAAAAATAGAACAATGCCGTCAGGTTTTCTGTGGGGAAATCTAATACGTTCTTATTGTCTCCATATAAACAAACACTTATCTTTGTGAAGCATCAGGGATACCAGGGCTCTTCTATACAGTATGTTTTTTGTGTTATGGAATGTAAAAATTGTGTATTTTACAAAAGCACCGCTACTGAGGATAGAAGTCGGCCTATGGAGAATGGACACTGTCTTATAACCAAATATGTACATTGAACAAAACCTGAAAACTCCGACACAATCAGAGGTGCTTGAAAGTTTATGAATTCTCCAAAATGTCCTAGTTTACTGCAGAAATACTATTCAAAACATGACGTATATTCTCAAAAGTCCTAAAACTAGACAAAAACAATCCAATTCTACAAACCACACACACACACACACACACACACACACACACACACACATCAACTGAGCTGAACACTAACATATTCATGATTGAATGATTTTCAGCAAAAAAAAAAAAAAAAACATAAGTTGAATGTTTTGGTTTAATTGCATTTGTTAAACTGGTTTTAGGACTTTGGTGACAATTTATGGAAAAAAAGAAAATCTTAAGGGTTCACAAAGTTCAAGCACCACTGTAAATGAATAATGTTCAGTTGGACGTCTACAGTATAACCCAAGTGAAGACAAGGGAGGCAGTCTGTTTATTATTAGAACACTTCATCTAAATTGGACAAGGTGAAGAGTACAAGTGTTTACAACATCTGAGGACAGTTTACCCAGTGAACAAAAACTGTTGGATCATGAAACAATGCATCTGAGCACAAGAGAGAAGGTTTTGTTTTTGTTTTTTTGTTTGTTTTTATATATGTAGACATTTGTTTCACTGATTATGGTTGACCATTTTGCATAATTGTAGTGGAAGTTGATGAAATGGATTGGGCAGATACACTTGGGTTTGATTCTCTTCATATAAACTCCCTTTCTTCTTCAGCGGTCCCTGCAGATCTGACATTAGCTAATTAGCTTTAAGCCAAATGGAGAGAAAGCTAACATTTCCTAAAAAGGCTTATTGGTGCCTGGGACAGGGTGAGAGGGGAGGGAAAATATCTAACACAGGATTCTTGGACCACACATGATCCAAAATGAGGTCATTCATGGGACAATAGAACTTTTGCAGTACTTGTAGACAGTTATTAAATGACAACTCACTTTGCTTGTTGTCCGGTAGCCTATAGATTTCCCAGCTATGCTAAACAAAACTTAAAAACAAGACAATTACGAATACCACTATCCTCCCTAAAGGGGCTGTGGCTGTTGGGAAGCATAGACATGACAATGTAATCATGTCTAAGCTGACCACCAAATTGCATAACATATGATACAAACACATCCCTCTGTGCAATATTTTTATTTTAATGATGCTGTTGCATAATAATGCTGCCCTGTGCTCAGAGATTGTTTCGACACTTATTAGAGGATGTTAGGGGAATATTGTATACAACACTCTCCAGAAAGAGAAACTTTTTGGGTTTGTCTTGTTTGTCCTTTTTACAGATCTGCTTCGAAACTTTGAAAGTGCAAATTGATTCAAATATTTGTGATGCATTCATATGTAAACATAAAATGAAAGTGAAAGTAATCAAAACATAACCAGACACAGTCCAACGTCTGACCTACTCAAATGATGAATGTGCAAATACAAACTGCTGACCCCCATAAATAATTCTTAACAATGTGGGAAATACTGCAACACAGTATGTCAGCATTTTTTGTGCCCTGCAAGTCCCTGCAACTTCACAGAAAATTGCACGTTTTAAACTTATGTGTTGGCCCGTTACTTTTTAACCTCACCGGGTGTTTATGTATTATTGGTTTTAATTTAAACCTTTGTTTTTTGACTAGCTTTAAGTTGTAACAAAAAACATGGCTTACCTCATTCTTTGGCAAATTGGCAAATGGTTTGATGATGGCAGCCAGGGGCACTTGGCACTGTTTAGCCAGATCCGCAGTGCACGGTAACGAGTAAGTGGTGCATCTTATGAATCTGGGACTGGCATTGCCTGGGAGGAATGAAAAGAGAATTGACAGCATTGGTACTATGATGAAACCCATTCCTAGTATAATTCTGTTTTTATTTTATCATTACCAGAAAACCAATGTTTCAAAGGGACTGTACCCCTTTTCAGCAAAAGCCTATTAGTTATTAAATAGAAATGTATTATAATTGTATCGAATATATTTTCCACATATGACAATTTAGTTGGAATTATTACACTAAAGGTTTTAACATACATTTTAAATGCTATACGCTTAAATTGGGTTACCTTGGTCCTGAACTGTGAAGTCTGTGGTGACCAGAGGTGGAACCTGTCCTCGAATGTTTGTGGTGAAGATCTGTCCTCCTTGTTTTACTTTGTCATCCTCTATGACTTGAGTCTAAAACAGAGAAGTGTAGCATTACAGCACAGCCATGAGGATAAAACATTAAAAAAAAAAAGTGATTATACAGGCAGACAAACAACATTGTAACGCAATTATAATTTCCTTACAGTTGTTTTGAAAATTACTTTTGCGTTAATCAGACTTTTTTTTTTTTTAAATGAACATGGACGAGCCCAAACATCTCATCTATACAGACACTCAGTTAACAACAATATGTTGGTAAAGGATGCATGGAATGTACATGCCTGAACCAGACACTTATGAGAATTAATAAGCTGCTTATTCATGCCATAAAAAGTGTGATGGCGGTAGGAGTAGTATTGTGGTATGTGAAAGTATACAGTCCCAGGAGGATTAGGCTACTTACTATGCTGGGGATAGAGTCAGGGTCCAATTTCTTTTGAGGTGGGCCAGCCATCGCCCCTGGTCCTGAGGGGAAGGCACCTGGCATGCCTGGCTGGGGTCCTGCCATGTGTTGTCCCCCAAACTGACCTGACAATTAAATAGGAGTTAATGCCTTCACAAGGGATTTACCAGCTAGAGATGGGGTAAAAATGTGTATATAGCTTTGTTTTGTTTAATTAAATTCTGACTTTGTTATTAGTACAGGGAAATTACTTTGATTCAGGGCATTTCTGACTGCAGGATCTGTGTCCTCAGGTAATTACTTCAACATTATATTAAGAATGCCTGTGAGTACTCAAGAAAACCTTAGTAAAAAAAATATGTGAGCTTGTCTTTTGTTTGTTTGTTTACAAAGTGACTTACCTGGTTGCTGTGGGTATCCTGTTGGACCTGCAACTCCCGGAGCAGGCTGCTGAAAACCTCCAGTACCTGGAGGAGGTGGTCCAGGAAAGGGCCTCCCCATGCCAGCCATTGGTGGACCTGCCATCTGTTGGCCAGCCATTGGTGGACCTGCCATCTGTTGGCCAGCCATTGGTGGACCTGCCATCTGCTGGCCAGCCATTGGTGGACCTGCCATCTGCTGGCCAGCCATTGGTGGACCTGCCATCGGAGGACCTGCCATCGGCTGGCCACCAATGGGAGAACCCACCATCGGTGGACCTGTCATGGGCATGCTTGCTGGAGGTGACTGTGGTGGAGACATCTGTGGAGGCATTTGAGGTGACTGTGGTGATGGGGGCATCTGTGGCTGGCCCATTGCTGGAGGAGGTGCCTGGAAATGTTGTTGAGGTATGGTACTTGTTGGAGGATGCATGGGTCTAGGAGCTGTACCAAGAAGAAATACATGATTTAACACACTCATAATCAACCTATCGATCAATGCAGCCTGCTACAGTGTGTATGCTAAACCTGTATATGTGTTGGGTATAATCTACAGAGCAAAAAAAGGCAAATTTACCATAGTTGCCCAAGTTCATAGCACTCATTTGATTGGTGACCTGCTGTGCTGTGGGCGGGGCCTGAGGTGCCATGCTGTTGAATGATGACTGTGGAGGTTGTCCATATGCAGCAGAGGCAGCTGGTGGAGCAGCGTACCTGAAAATTTACCATATAACCAGTAAGGAATGTCTTAAGGTGAGATTTATAGTGTTACTTTGAAGAAAAATCGATACAACACTTGTCATGTTTTTCTCTGTCAGAGAAAATTAGTCACACTGAACAGATGTTGCTGAGGAAAAACAATTCTACCTTTGTGGATGATCACCATTATGGACATTTTGACTATAATGACTGGATACTGGAGGTGGAGGCAAACCAGCAGCTGTTGATTTCATCATACCTACAGTGAGTTCATTCATATAAGATGTTACATTTCTTGTCTTGACAGAATTTAACATATAGTAATGAGTCACCAGATTCAGATGCAGCAAGTCTTTTAAGAACACTTCATTTTGAATTGAGCTTATTCATTATGAAGCTAAAATACACACCATCAGGTGGCAGGAGCACAGCATGAAAATGAAAGTAATCGAAATGAAAGTACTTCACCTGTTGGTGGAGCATTAAAGGCCTGAGGCGGTCCACCATAGTGCCCATAGAGGGGCTGTGTTGTACCAGGTCCAAATCCACCTTGGTAGCCCCCCATCCCTGGCTGGGCCTGAGAGTATGGAGGTGCAGCCACATAACCCTGTTGACTCATTTTGATGGGATGGCTCTTACCGTCTTCTCATGCCAAGATGGATAAGTATGACAACCTGTAAAGATGAAAAAGGTGTGATCTAAAGCTTGCATGATATAAGAAAAATGCTGTTCAACCACACCTATTCAAATTCCTTTAATTAATCTAGTATATTTACAACACAGCACCTGATACTTGAACTTATCCAATCACCAAGTCTTCGAACATGGACCTTTGACTTTACTTGCAGGGAGATAACACAGTATTATCTTTAGAAATATAATCTTCAAGTGACGGCATGACATGCGCATTTCTATTTTGCTACTAGTGACAGTTTTACCCAATTGCTGCACCTCAGTATAGTTTCTCCAACACAACAAGGAACAGAGCATGTTTATCCATTACTTCATTAGCAACTTATTTTTCAGATTACAAATTTCCATCCCATTCCTGATCAAGTCAAAACTACATACCTCCCGTTTGTGATAAAGTAATGGATGAAACATTCCTTCAAAACAGTCTTTAAAAACCCTCTTCACACATGCAACCCTCATGTATTGTAAAATGAACTGCTATATAGCTGACTTTTAACTTTCTTTAGTGGCTGATTGATTACTCTCAGATGTCAAATATCTACAAACATGTGATGATACTGTATAATATGATGCACAGCTACAGGTAAACTATAAACTTTACATGAATTGCTTAAAATGAGCTCAGCTTTAAACAATAAATGACACTGTAATACAGTATTTAAAAAATCGTATAGTAAATAAACATTGACAAGATCATTTTACTTTTTTTCCACACTTTGATAACAGTTAAATATATATTTTTAAATGAATTACTTTTACTTGTTTTGGGCTGTTTTCAGTATGGTATTATTATTTCTATTTAAAATTTTAGTCATTCTTTCACCACTGGTTACACAGGCCTTTTAAACTACTTTATATAAAACATATAGCAATTCTTTTCATGCATTTTCATAATTGAACCTTTAATTTATAGAAAAAAACATTGTTTTAATGTGACAACCATTTAACGACAAGTAAAAGTTAATTATCTTAAGTTCAGCTGCGTCTAGATAACAGCTGCGTAATGACAACATCAAGAATGCCCGTTTTCGGAAATTATTTGAGCACGTTTTCTGTAATAAGAAAAAAAAACGAAAAAAAGGTTGGAATTTCCAGTCGTCTTGTTTGCTAACAGTTCACAGCAAATGCCACTTCCGAGGATTGCCACGTCAAAGACCGTTATGATGGCTAAAAATCTGAGCATCCCTGTCTTTTTCACCTGGATGGACCCGATATTGTCGTCTTTGTGGTACAATATTCGTCCAATATGGAACATCTCAGTGTGTAAAGCGGCCAGTATCATCACAATACGTCTCGTTCTTGTGTTTATTACATACTGACAGAAAACATCTTGCTAGCTATACACGGAAATTACTACAAAGTTTTCCTCTGCGACAGAAACACATTCATGTCAAGTAACGGTACATTTAGGGGTGGAAACCTCTGTTTTACTGTGCTATATTACAAGTGGCTATGCATGCAAATGTGGAGTTATTGGTATTTACCTGAATATTCGTTAGAGTCCTCCTTTCTGTGTATTGCTCTCAGTAGAAGCAGAGTGCCACGTCAAACTCCACTGAAGCACCGGTCGCTACGCTGCTTATCGACGAAAGTCACCACTGTCGAGTTCAATGGAAATGTACAATAGTTTCCGGTATACTTCAAAGTAAAATCATATACACCAAATCACCTCTAGAAAACAGTATTAAAGAAAAGAAAACCCAAGAAATACGTTGCACATTTATATTTTGATCTTTAAAATAACAATTCTATGTTTCGTATGTAGAATTATAGAGTGTATAATATTTCCTGATGCTTTAATTTTTTAAGCATACGCTTATACTTCCGGTTTGAGCGTTGTATTAACAGCATAGATTTTACATCACCGTAAGCGTCTCTATCGCCGTACGCATGCGTGGAACACACAGAGCGCATACACGTCAGCACAGGGGATGGCAGCATTTTTTGTGAATCCAAGCTTTTCATCATCTAGGCCTAAATGGGCAGGTTTACGTCTGTCGTGAAATTAAAAGGAATATGGAAAATAAATGAAATGATCTTAAATTTACTAACAGGGCATTATTTATCGGCTGAGATTAAAGGGTTCTAGTGGATAACACAGAGGAAGTCATGTCCCTGGGGTGTTTCTGAGAATGTTAGGGCACAAAAATCACCAGAAAACGATTTTAAAACATGACAGCGAGTTGTTTAAATAAAATGTAAAACAAATTAAAAGGATCAACAATATCTAAATCACAATAAATCAGTGCATTGTATCCGGTTGGGACGCACAGGTGGATGTAAATAAATTTGACCTCATTCACCAGCATAAAAAAAAATGTCAACAAAAAGTATAGAAAGGGCAAAAATAAAAACATGTTACCTCTACGTGGATGTGATTATTTTGTGTCACACGTGTTATTGTATTGTATATGCATGGCTTTATCAACGATAAATTACCTAAAAGTACATGGATTGTCGTAAAAAATAGTCAAGAATACATGTACAGGTTCGCTCTTTTTTGTTTTTTATAGATAAAACATGCTGTGAAGTGGGTCAAAATTGAGTGGCAATAGGGGGGGAAAAGGATTTAACCCAAAGGGAATGTTGCTGGCATTATATATTATTATTATTATTATTATTATTATTATTATTATTATTATTATTATTATCATTATTATCATTGTTGTTGTTGTTGTTGTTGTTGTTGTTATTGTTGTTGTTGTTGTTTGTGTTCATACATATGCCATGAAGGGTTTTTGAGCAGAAAGTAGAACATCACCAAGACAAACCACTAGTTGCACTATGCGCTCGCGGGCGTGTCCGTGCGCCGTGACGTTTGCAAACGGGCTGGACCCAGGAGGACTCGGATGATGGGGTTTGAAGTGGTACGGTAGTGGTGGTTTTTGTGAAGTGCTGCTGTTCTGGCTCACAGGTCGATGACTGCGCATTGGAGGTTTGGCTGAGGAGTTGCGCGCAGCATGGGCATCGGGGATTACATCTGTCTAACGCTGCGTGGTGGTGCGCCCTGGGGATTCACCATAGAAGAGGGAGAGGGGGACACCTACAGACCTTTTGTGGTTTCCCAGGTACATTTATATTTATCTGTCTGTATTTTTGGTTCAAACTCATGACACTTTTCATAATGTTGTATAGTTTGCATTAAAACTTTGATGTATACCCAAAGATGTTGCATCATTTAGATTGGAAGTCTGATGGCTGTTCAGAGAAAAAGATCTTTGAGCTTTGAGCAGAACACTAGTGGGAGAGAATTTATTCCGAAAACTGCCTCATCCTGCATTTTTGTGCGCGTTGGCTGTGTTTTGGTGCGAGATTCCTCAGGACCCTTATATGGTCAAGGCCAAAGCAGAGTGTGAAGCCCAGAACAGTGTGATCTGTTATCACTCAGGGAGACTTCAGTTATTCAAGAAAAACATTACTCAGACGACTTAAGAACCCCAATAGTGAAAAGTCTGAATATTCATGCAAACAGAAAAAGCCATGGAGTATCAGTTTAACCTCAGATACCCCATTACTGATACTGCACATGAACAACATCAGATAAGTTACAGGAAAGAGGTTATGCAAAGTGTCGGTTCAGGCATGTGGACATTTTAGCTTCATTGCATTTGCTTAGCTTGATAGTGTGCTCATAAAAGTTTTAGGTCACAGTAGAGGATTCACATTCCCTGAATAGAGATGAACTACTTTACTTATGACGTGCAGAGGGCAGTCATTTAGATGTAGTCTGCACATGCAATTTGGGACTTTTTTAAGACAGAAGTTTCAATACTAATGATGTATGTGTCTAATGTAAACCAGCTGTTTTTAGGTTTTAAGTAGTGTAATCTGACTAGTAATCTTTTGACATGATGATGCATGATTTGTTTTTAAAGTTCATGTTGGAATTTGATAAACGGTGTCCCACTCTGGCTCCATGTGCATTTCTCTATTATTAGATTTATTAGTGAAGATCTATGAGCTCAAAGAAGGACTGTTATGCAATAAATCTGTTCAGACAGAAATGCACATGCAGCCAGAGAGTGCTTTTAACTCTCAAATCAACTCAGTGATCGGGACCTCACTGCAACTCCTAGTGGGCAAGGTTTTTCTGTTGTACAGTTGGAGAAAAAAATAGTAGACCACCCCTTGTTTTCTTCAATTCCTTGTTCATTTTAATGCCTGGTACAACTGAAGGTGCATTTGTTTGGACAAATATAATGATAACAACAAAAATAGCTCATGAGAGTTTAATTTCAGAGCTGATATCTATCCATTTTCCATGTTTTCTTGATAAAAACCAAAATCACTTCAGTTCTTACATCAATATCTATGACAAAAACAGTGCTTTTAGACATTCCATGTTTTCTTTTCTGTCTGTTTTAGTCACATGATACACATATGAGTTAAGACTTGATAGCGTAATTAGTGTTTTTGATGACTTTGGATGGTCTAATAATTTTTTCCGTGATTGTACATATTGTCAGGTATTACAAAACCTCTGGAATGTGGTTCTGTATATTGTCTACTCGTGAATAAGTTGATGTACAATATAAGCATTTCTGTCCAAAAATAAATGCAATTAAAGCTAATTGATGTTAGATGATGGGTTTCAGATTTTAGATTTCCTTTTCAGAGAGATGGTTTAGAGATAACACCAGGTGCTTTAAGGCTCTATATTTGGTATAGTCATAGTTGCTCACAAGTACTCAAGTTGTACAGATCCCTCATCAGCTCATCGTCCACATGGTGAACATGTAAATATTTTTGTTAAGCTGCATTCCTGTAACATCAAAGCCCAACCAGAAGGGAGCTTTAGAGGCCATGAAAGCATCAATAGATCACTTTAGTGCCAGATGCAAAACCTGTTTCAGAGAACTCGAGTAACATGGTTCTGGTTTATTTATATTGTTGAGGCATTTGATTATTTATGAAAAATCAGCAAAAATACAGTATATTTCTTTATTTAAGGATCCCCATTAGTCTCTACCAAAGCAGAGGCTATTATTCCTGGGGTCCATTCCCAGTATTAAAGTATTATAATTCTTACATTTACAAAGCACACAGACAGAAAAAACAAAACAAAACATAGTTATTTTAATTTAACTTTGTTTCATAAGTATAGGCACTTTAGTTCATGCACAAATATTCAAATCATGTCAGATATGTCAAATATATCTATTTATTCACCACTTTGAATGCAAATGTCAGTTCATTCTTATCTTAGATTATATATCAAAGTACATATATATATGCACGGTGCATTATAAATAATTGCTTTGTCATCTGGGGGTTTAGTCAGACTCATCTGGAAGGCATAACCACAAACATACCACCAAACTTCTTCTTGTGAGAGGGACACAAAGCCAAGTTTGTTATTTAAAAGCTGAAAAAGCAAACATACCAAGATCATGAGAAATATTTCTAAGCTCATGGCTTTCCTGCGCCTGATAAAATGTGTTTTTGAGGCTTCTGTTGAATGTAGAGGATAACTGTGTTTTGTTTCCCGAGAGAAACTGAGTGGTTTGTGTACTGACAGCACGTACAGTGTAGGAGCATGGGGTATCCACTCGTAAAAGGTTCTGTCCATATAAGGAAAGCTGTATTTTTCTTCTAATTTGGAGTCCTGGCTTGGGTACAGAATTGATGAGGTCACTTTATTTTTTAAAGCAGCAGAAACAGCATGATACTAGTCATGACCCTGAAACAAGAAAACATGGAAGGAAAAATATTAAGATTAAGGCAAAAACTTTGTGGGGAAATTCAAGCAAGTATTTTCAGTTAATACTCATGGGGTGTGAAATAACTCCAATCTCACCAACCTGAGCATGAAACATTCGTAGGCTGCTAATTAGTATGTCACGTTGGTATATGGAATGTCAGCATGCATTAACTCACTCATGACTAAGTGAATTTCACCTCAATGCAAGTGAAAGTGTGCAGAGAAATGTAGACTTTATACATCGAATGCTATTAAAATCTGCATTATACACTGGAAAAAGTAAAACATTGAATCAACTTAAACAATTTTCTTCAATAGGTCACACATAAAAAAATTAGTTGAGTGAACCAAATTCAATTACATTAAATGTCATTTCATTTGGTTCACTCAGCTAATTCTTTTTTTATGTGTGACCTATTGAAGAAAAATTGTTTAAGTTGATTCAATGTTTTACTTTTTACAGTGTAGTCAATTATATTTAGTCCCTTTCTTTCCCTATCTTGCCTTCTGTAGGGCAAAGAGCGTTCTTGTTGCTTATTCTTCAGGGCTAATAGTGCACCAGAGGAACCTTATTAAGCTGCCAAGCAATCAGCAAAATACCATCGCCTCATTCATTCAGTGCCGTTCTCCCAGAGTAAACAAAGGGCACCACAGGTCGTTCCATAACTGGAGTGTAGGGATTGTGTTTTTCAGCAGAAAAAGTTAAACTGCGGAGAGAGAATGACCTCAGATCATGACTGTGTTCGTTTCCATCTTCTGTCTGTCAGCATTAATGTCTGCGCCTCAGTGGCTTTGTGTTTCCAAATTATAGTTGTGAATTATAGCGTTCCAGGCGGTGGGACACAATCTTAAGTCGTAAATATAAATATAAACAAGATCATGCATTTTATATATTACATACTTCAACTCCGGGGCATGTACAGTAAGTGATGACTGACCTACGTAACACCAAAATTTGTAGTGTGCAACATTGCATGATTCATCTAATGCACATGTGATTACCTCCGCCAAGGAGGTTATGTTTTACTGTGCGTTTAATTGTTACCATCCGACTTTGTTTGTTAGCAACATAACTCAAAAAGTTATGGACGGATTTTGATGATATTTTCAGGATATGTCCACTCTGGGTCAAGGAAGAGATGATTCAATTTTGGAGGCGTTTTGAATCACCGTCTGGATCCAGGAACTTTTTAAAGGATTCTTTATCATTGTGAGATAGGGCAGAGTTGCATGAGGTCATTCATCGCCATCTAGTGGAGGAAAGTACTAACACTACCTTTAAAAAAAAAGTACAAACACTACCTTAACAAAAAATAAATAAATACAAACACTACCTTAAAAAAAAGTAAATACAAACACTACTTTTAAAAAAAGTACAAACACTACCTTAAAAAAAAAATACAAACACTACCTTAAAAAAAAATAAAAACACTACCTTAAAAAAAGTACAAACACTACCTTAAAAAAAAGTTAATACAAACACTACTTTAAAAAAAAATACAAACACTACCTTAAAAAAATACAAACTCTCCCAAAAAAAAATACAAACACTTCCTTAAAAAAATACAAACTCTCCCAAAAAAAAAATACAAACACTACCTTAAAAAAATACAAACTCTCCCAAAAAAAATTACAAACACTACCTTAAAAAAATACAAACTCTCCAAAAAAAATACAAACACTACCTTAAAAAAATACAAACTCTCTCAAAGAAAAAATACAAACACTACCTTAAAAAAATACAAACTCTCCCAAAAAAAATACAAACACTACCTTAAAAAAATACAAACTCTCCCAAAAAAAAATACAAACACTACCTTAACAAAAAATAAATAAATACAAACACTACCTTAAAAAAAAGTACAAACACTACCTTAACAAATAAATACAAACACTGCCTTAAAAAAAAGTACAAACACTACCTTAACAAAAAAATACAAACACTACCTTTAAAAAAAAGTAAATACAAACACTACTTTAAAAAAAAATACAAACACTCCCTTAAAAAAATAAAATACAAACACTACCTTAAAAAAAAAAAACCAACACTACATTAAAAAAAATAAAATACAAACTCTACCTTCAAAAAACAAAAAAGTACAAACACCATCTTAGCGGAGGTCTGCGCTCTCCAAGTGCTTTTCTGGGTTAGGCCTATTATTGGCTTTTTTTTTTTTTTTTTTAACTGATCACAGTAAAATAAATGAGCACACATTTTCTTTCTCTGTCAAGTCATTATTTTTTTTAATCTCCATCTGTATTCACATTATTTCTCAGTTGTGTGTTGTATATTATAAGTCCTTGTAGTATCAGTATTTAGTTAAGAATCTCAGCTCCTTTTTAGAATAGCTGATTAAGAAAGGCTGACTTATAAAAGGAACATTAGGACAGATGGAATAGAAGAAAAAAAGACAAATACCATTTAGAGCTTTCCAATGATGTGTAAAATTTGTCTGAAACGTCTTTGTTTCAAAAGTTATGAATCAAAAACTATCGTGTGCTGTTCATCCATGACACCCTATAATAGAGGAAATCTACCTTATGGGAAGATTGACTTGTCACCTATGGACTTAAGGAACATATCTTTATAAAGCACTGGAGAAAGTGGCTGGACTATAAAGAAACCAAAGCAATTACTACTGTTTGGCATTTAAATACTTTGTGTTCAAGCAGTGACCCCTAGTTTCTGTTGTATTGTGTGTTGATAAAACAAAATGAAAAAAGTTTGTGGAAAAAAATGTTTTGAGGAGTTTTATGAGTGTGAATGAAAAGTGACAATGTCTGTAATGTAAAGACAGTGTAAAAAAAAAAAAAAAAAAAAAAAAAAAAAAGGAATGTTAGGGCAAAGTTGTTGCAACAAAAATCCAAATTTGTGACATGTTTGCTGTTAATTTACTTTCTGGTTGGTTTAAAGTGATAAATATCAGAGAAGTGAAAGAAGAAATTAGATGTTAATATATTCCCAATGAGTCGTAAGGGCTACCTGTAAGACAGCTGGAAAATGTTTGCCTGAAATGTAAAAACATAATTGCTTAAAGCTGCAAAAGAACAGGAATTGCCGTGAGCAATGCAGGCGCATTATGCAGTCCTGGATTTCCTGTGATTTTCTGTTGTGTTAAAAGCTATTAAATAGATAATGGCTAACGGTAACGGGATAGCACAAGCAAATAATACTGTCTAATCCTGACCCCCCAAATTGTTACAGTAAACATTGTTGTTCAGGGCCGGTGATGCTTTATTTTCTGGAAGTTTACTCCAATTTGAAAGAAAAAATATTTTCATGCCTGGAGTCGTGGTGCTATGTGAGTAGCATATGTGACATAGGACTGAGATGTGTTGTGAGGTCTTTCTCCTTTTGACCGTTACTCGACTTTGTGTTTCTTTGTGTTGCGAAGAGACAGGACGAGATATTTTTTTCCCCTCCTTTTTTGGAGCCCCAGAGGTTGCTGTGGCTTTCCAGACAAACTGTTTTCCCTGTAGTGAAGTGTGAGTCCCAATAGGAAGGCACATAGGATGCCTTATACGGCCTGTTTGCACACTCTGAAATACTATACAAGTCGAGTCAGATTTTATATGAAAGTTACAGGCTCTATAAAGAAACTCATAAATTACTGTTTAGCAGAGCCGTGTCCAAGATGTTGCTTATGTTGGACCTAGACCTGTTTATTGAAAGTTCTTCAGGATCTAAACTAATAAAGTTGTGTCAAAGTGTCAGAAACATAAACTTTTTTAGCAGCACAGCTTGTATTTTATGCTGTTTTAATTTACACTCTGCATTTTGTTGACATAATACCTTACATTTTTGGACAGAAGGTGAAATTCTTTGTTCTTACATGAATTAGATGTAGGTTTTCTGCACATTAACACATTACTCCCCTGTTTTGTCTGACAGCTTTATGGGCCATATGTGTTTGTGTGTGTACACTGCCATCTAGTGTCAAACCTGTTTCATTACAAGTGCAAACAAAAAAAAATTTCAGTGTCAAAACTTAGGAGTATTCATGTTTTCATTGTGTTTTTTTCATTATTTCCTTCAGTTTTGATTGTGTTATGTTATTTCCTCGAATGTATAATGTATTCACAGCTTTATGTTTGCTTCTTCTGATGTCTCTAAACTTTTCTGGTAATTCTCGAAGTTGTTTATGTGAACCAAGAAGACAAGAAAAAAATAGCCTCATTTACTTTAACTGAGTGCAAAAGTAAACAAAGAGTGTGTAGTTAAGTTTTGAAATGCTTGGATGCCTAAGCTGTGAGCTGTTCCACGATTTATGTGGCCTCAACTCGCCAGGAGGTCCTTCTGGGTAACAACTTTAATAAAAAAAAAAAAAAAACAACTCTGGGAGACTGTTTTCAGTTAGTGATGGTTTGATGAAATACTTCATCTTCATCTTAATCTCTGTTGACCGCAATGTATCATGAACATGACTCTGTTATTAGACCATAAATCCTTTTGATAATTAGACAGGAATACAAATGGCTTAATTATGGTGAATGAAGGGTGATACAGAGCATTATCTCCTCTAAGATTGATTCTGATCATACATATTCTTTATTTATGGGGGTTATTTGTTACTAAACTGAATCAGGGGTGTTCAGGCTTTCCCTTATAAATGTCTAATTCCTGAAGGTGTATCCTCTGATTACTAGATACTGAAGTAATCAGTTACCCCTCTCACTGTATGAGTGACCTTTTGTGGAAAATTTATGGGGCTTTTTCTCCTTATTAAATGTTCTTATTAATGAACCATTTTATAGGCCTCAGAAACCAATTACAAGAGAATGAAACCATCAGTCAGTAGTTTAACTGTGTAAAGAGCTGCCCTTTAAATTGTTCTACGGAGAGCGGGACTACTATAATAATATACAGCCGTATGGTTAAAATACAGGGTAGGATTAAAACTGTTACTACTGACAGTGATTATACAATGCTTTACCCTCATCTGCACCATTTAAGGAAACTCCACATTTATGACATGGACGTATGCTGTTTTAGGAGTACCTTTGTGATTTATTGCCTTGTCTTCTCATTTTCACGCTCAGGTAGAAGAGGGCGGCCGTGCCTTCCTGGATGGGGTGCAGGAAGGCGACCAGGTGGTTTCACTCAACGGGGAGCCGTGTGCTGATCTCACCCTTTTGCAAGCCCATGCAATCATCGAAACATCAATCGACTGCCTGCAGCTACTCCTCAAAAGGTAGAGCCACAAAAAGAGCTAATAAAATGTGCACTTTAGAAAAACCGTACACAGAACTTGACGTTTGGAAACATCCATGCAGCCCTTTTGGCAGACTGGTTCCCATATAAGGGTGTTAGGACAGTTCATTGATATGACAACTGAGCCATGTAAATTTATAACGGGACTGAAAAAATGATCAGAGCAGAGCCGGATTAGCATTTAGATAGCATGTTGTTTTATGACCTGCATCCTTTAGCCTATATAGTTCAGTAAACCATCGACGAGTGTTTGTGTACATCCATGTCTGTGTGTGTATTAGTGAGTTAATGTGTGTCAGCCATGTTGACCTACCAGCTGGCTCAGCCAAGGTGTTGTAGATTTATGTGTGTGATTTCCAGGCAGCTGCTCAGCTATTACTCAGTAGGCAGTGCCAGTCAGTGTATCAATATAGCCCAGACTCAGATATGGCTGCATATTATTTTCGGTGTTTTTATTTAAACTGCAGGGGATGTACAGATATTATGGAATCCCATTTTAATGTTTACACTTTCCCCATGAACTCCAGCAGGTCTAGAAATGACAGAATAGTACCAAGTAGACATTTATATTACCGTGTAACTATACAACCGTGTATCTGTTGACACTGATAACCAAAATCTCAGGTTAAAATGTGCTAGAGTATGTCACGCCTTCCCTTTTGCCAGTAATGGAAGTGTTTTACGCTGTCACTGACCTTGAAGGTGGAAAGGAGGTGATGTTGAAAGATGATACTTTGAACTTAGCCAACCCTTTTACTTATTTTGCTGAAGGGCGATTTAAGCGACTTGACAACTTCAGCAAGAGCACGACCACAACATATTTCAACCCATTTAACACCATATGTTTAGAGTGTATACAAGCAAGTGGATGCACTGAAATCATTCATGGAACAAACTTAAATAAACATTTAATTGCTAAAAGAGGATTAAACACAGTAATGAGTCATCAAACATGCATAAATAATTTACCATTGAAGACCTTAAATTATTATTGTTATGACCTTATCTCTACATTTAACCCTTCCTAATTTATTTATCACAATTTATTCTAATATTGTCCTCTCAATTTTGCATTTTTCACAGAAAATCTATTCTTTTCCTTTTTTTGATCACCTGAAAAGCCAACATTTATCATACATGTTTTAAAACTCACAGTTATTACATGTGCAAAATGTGAGGAAAACATTTTACAAAAGACACTTGAAATGTTTACTTTACAGATTTTATAATAATGAACAACCACAGTGGTGCCTGAGCAGAAATATCTGACTTTGTGATGGAAAATAAGTACTGTTAAGATAAACTAAAGAGTGATGAAAAATAAAGCTGTTGCAGCCAGTACTAATGATATGAGGTCAAAGACGGTCTCTTCCTGCTCCAGAAACTCCTTATGGGTTGCATCACAGGCTCTTATCACTATCCACCGTCACTAGATGGGTTAACTCAAATGCAAGGAATATGAAACACTGAATGTCGTCATTTTGGCTCCTCCTATATCGCAACAATTCTCTTCTTTGCTCTTTTTGAAGAACAGTTGAATTGACTTTCTCAGTGATCTAATTATTATTTCTAAAGCTACAAAATCATCCTATTTGAGTAATTTTCATCATCAAAAGTCATTCTTTCTTCTCTTCCCTCCCAGGTGCACCAGCATCCCCTCTGAAGACTATGAATCAGAGGATGCGTATTGTGGTGTGAGGGAGTCCTCTGGAGAGGTTTTGGAAAGCACCACCCTCCACATCCTTTCCCCAAAGCACAGGTCTCAAAGCCCAAGGGAACTTTACATATCTGAGTCACAGGATGAGGCATACTATGTGGAGCTGGATAGTGATGCAGAGTTCCCCAGGGAACCCCAGCTTCTTTCTACTGAGCTGCACCTGCCCTCATCTGTCCATCGAAGACACCTGGAGCCTGTTTTTAGGGAAAATGATGAGGCAAAGCGTTGTTTCTCTCCTGGGGACATGGTGGAGCTCCAGGTTTCCCTGTCTGAGCAAACCCTGGACGACATAGGCTGCACCTCTCTTGGGAGTGCGTATGGAATCGAGGGAGAACTCTCCAAAAAAGAGGCCAGCGAGGTGACTCATACAGCCACTACATCACACTACGTGCCGTGTCCTGTCAGAGAGCCGCTCGGCCAGCATGGAGTGGTGCTCAGCTCGCCTTCTTTGCTGGGGCAGGTGGAGGTCACTTTGCAGCAGCCAGCAGCATCAGGAGCAGGGAGGGGCATCCACAGTGGGAGAGGCGGAGTAGGTGGCCCCAGGGTCACTGCTGTTGGATCCCGAAATGAGGAAGATGAAGTAGGAGGGCACTACGAGGGAGTCCCTAGGTCTGTTACTGTCTCATTTGGAATTCCCTCAGAAGAAGTAACACCAGCAGAGGACCAGGACTCTGATTCTGATTCTCAAGGAGATCCAGACAAACCAAACAAGCACCGGGCAAGACACGCCAGTAAGTACCCACTGACAATGACAGTTAATGTGTAGTTTTAGTGTACATTTATCCTCTTTTCATGTGTGAGAGCAAATGTATGAACAGCAGGAATCTGTTCTTTAAGGGTTAATTTGCAGGCTAATAGAACAATAAATTGCATTTGTCAACAACATGTGTGCATTCCAAAGCTGGATGTCCAGTGTGTAAGCCTCAGAATAGTATGTGTCACTCTGTGAAGGGGGCAGGGAGGGGGCTCATTCCTTCAAATGGAAGTGAATACATCCGGGTCTAATGTGAATCACAACAGAATCAAAGTGGCAGGAGCAGCGGTGGGCTTTAGTCGTATAGTAATAGTAAACAAATGCTCACTGAAAATAATCACAATGGAAAAAGGTGAATTGGTGTTTGACTGATCGCACGTGCAAAGTTCATTCACCTTATAAATCATGTATCCATAATGTGTTTGAAAAGGCTTGATGATGAATGTGGATACAGGGGCGTTGCTCTGAACTGTGTCGAAGACATAAATATAACCCCAGCACGCTGATGATGCCTGCAGAAGTGGCCTTTTGACAGACACCAGCATGTGCTACCCTAGCCCGTTACCTGATCCCCTCAAACTGGGTGCTTTAACTGAGCTAAAAAAGTGAGTCCATTGCTCACTCCCGCTGTCTCTTCCACCTTCAGGTTAGTCTTGCAGGAATATAAAGAAGTAAGACCGCTTGTTGTTTTATTACAGACGTATATTGTTCAATGGCTTGAGAGACTGAATGGTATGTGGTGTTTGTTATTGCCTTCGCTGGACTATCACCAAATGTGACAGATTTAAGAAGAAGAAAATGTTTTAAGTGGAGAACTTGTCAACTTACAGATAAGGGCTTGTAAAGACGCTTTCGTCCTGGTGAATTTACTGCACTGAGGCTATCTTTAGGCTCTCTCAATTCCCCACTGATTGCTAGTTTATAGGGATGAAGGACTAATTAGATATAGTGTATTGACTGTGAACAAATGGAGATATTAGATATGGGTCAATGGGTTTTATAGCTGCTTTTATGAATGTTTAGATTTAGCAGAGAAATGCTCTAAGAGTACATATATATATATAGACATGATTTTTTTGTATGGATGGATTTTATTGTTTTAATGTTTCAGTTAATGAGTTGATGCTTGTATTCGTCTACTGTGGATTGTTGTGTGTTCCCTTCGTCTGTTCAGTAATAGTTTATACATCATTAATGATTTGTTTGTCGTATTGGAACTTGCTTTCTGTTCTGCTTCTGCTGTTAATGTGAAGGTAGTTATATTTACTAAGCATCTTTCACCACTGTTTGTTCAAGCTCTAGCTTTAGACTGTTAAACCATTTGTATGAGTTTGTTTGATTAATTATAAACGTACTTTGCTGTGTTGTAAAAGTAATGTTCTACATCCATAACATAATAAGTGCATTACAAATTATTAAAGATCTGAGAAAAACAAGTAAGACCATCATTATGTGGAAACTGAGAAGCAAATTGCCATCAAAACATCGTCAAACAGATGGAATTATTTGTGAACTTTTACTTTACTATGAGTTCTTAGTACCTACAGTATAAAGTGAATTCTTTCCAGATTGTTTTCCGTTTCCCTTCTTTGAGATCATTTACTGAAGCACTGAACTCTTCTTTTTCTTTTCTACACAGGGCTCAGGCGTAGTGAGAGCCTGTCTGAGAAGCAGGTGAAGGAGGCCAAGTCCAAATGTAAACGTATTGCTCTCCTTCTAAAGGCTGCTCCGCCCAACCCCAACAATAAGGGGGTGTTGATGTTCAAGAAGCATCGACAGAGGGCAAAGAAATATACTCTTGTGAGTTACGGCACGGGAGAAGAGGAACCCGAGTACGGAAGTGAAGAGGACGAGGACAACGAAGACGAAACCCATGCTGTTGAGTTCACTCTTGTTGCTCCAACAGATTCAGAATCAGACACACATTTGCTCACTAATGCCAATAGTAGCAAAGGTGTACTAACTATAAACTGGGATAAGGGTCTCCTTGAGATTGAACGCAACCTGAACAACCAAGAAGAGATGGAATGTTTGCCTGAAACCAAGGGAAAGGGTGCCCTAATGTTTGCCCAACGGCGCCAGAGAATGGATGAGATTTCTGCTGAACATGAGGAGCTAAGGCGCCAAGGTATTCCCGTTGAGGGACTGGTAGAGGCTGAAAAGAAGCAGGAAGTACACTCCTACATGCAGTCTACAAATGAAGGCCATGCATACATGGATGTGAATATACACCAACAAACTCAGCACCAACAACAGTACCAGCAATATCAAGGGCAACAGTACTATGAGCAACAGCAGCAGCAGCAGCACTACCAGCAGCAGCAGCAGCAGGAGCACTACCAGCAGCAGCAGCAGCAACAATATCAGTATCAGCAGCAGCAGTATGAGCAACAGCATTATCAACAACAACAAATGTATCAGCAGCAGCTGGAGTATCATCAAGAGCAACAGCAAATTCAACAGTATTCTGCAAATGTCAATGGTACAGTCCATCATCAAACCAATGAAATGCAGAGTTCTTTCAGTAACCGCACAGCAAAGCCTTTTTCTGCACAAAACATGGTGGCCACCCCTTTTTCTCCCGCAGTGAGTGGGACCAATCAAGAGTGTGTGGGCCAAGGAGAGCAAATAGCATCCCGTGATGAACGCATTGCTACTCCTGCTAGTAGAACTGGAATTTTGCTGGATACAAGGAAAAAAGTCTCTGGTAAGCCTATGTTCACATTTAAGGAAGCACCAAAAGTATCACCTAACCCAGTGTTGCTAAACCTTCTCAACAAAAGTGATAAAAAGATGGGTTTTGAGTCGGGACCTGAAGAAGACTACCTTAGCCTTGGGGCTGAGGCTTGTAATTTCCTTCAGTCTCCACGGGTTAAGCACAAGATTCCTCCTCCAGTGGCTCCAAAACCTGTGATTAACCCCAACTCTCCTCCTTGGTCTGCACCAATGGAAATGACCAACCAGGACATGGCTCAGTGTGCTGAAAATAGTGTAATGACACCTGCTGTAGCCCCCACAGTAGATACTACTCCTGCTCCAGAACCAGAGCCAATCTCTGCACCTGCCCCTGAGCCCTCTCCCCCTTCTGCAGTGCAGGAGGTTTCTGCCAGCATTACTACAGAGGAACAGCATGCATGGAGCCTCAGAGAGCAGGAATCTCAACAGCAGTCTTTGCAGATAAAATCAGCAGAGGACAATGTTCAAATCAATTCTGCTACACAGCCTGAGCCTGCTCCTGTAACTTCCTGGAGTACACCACAAACACAAGTACAACAACAGCCACCTGCAAATACGTGGCAACCAGCTCAAGCACAGTTCCAGGAACCTCCCCAGAGTCGTTCTCCACCACAGCCAACATGGGCAACACACCAGTCGCCTCAGCCTCAGCCTCAGCCTTCCACAAATAATTGGCCTCCTCAAATTCAGCCAACTTGGAATCAGCCTCAAGAGCAAGCTCAGGCACATCCTCAGACAGCCTGGACCCAGTCTCAAGAGCAACCCCCATCTCAGCCACCATGGGCCCAGCCTCAGGAGCAACCACCATCTCAGCCACAGGTCCAGCCTCCATGGGCCCAGCCTCAAGAGCAACCATCGTCTCAGCCACAGGTCCAGCCACCATGGGCCCATCCTCCAGAGCAGTCAACGTCTCAGCCACAGGTTCAGCCACCCTGGGCTCAGTCTCATGAGCAGCCACACATCCAACAAATGCAGCCAACTTGGGGTCAACCTCAAGAACAAATGCAGCAGGCCCAGGCCCCATGGGCACAGCCACCATCAAGAGACACCCAGCAACAGCCACCATGGGTGCAACAACAAAAATCCCAAGTACAACCTCCATGGGTTCAACAGGTTCAACCAGAGTCCCAGCCACAGCCACCATGGGCTCAGCAACCACAGCATCAGGCTCCTCAACAAGCATGGCCACAGACCCAGGCGCCAGGTCAGCCTCAACCCCCTTGGGCTTCACCTCAGCCTCAGCAGCAGCAGCCTTCATGGCCCCCATCACAAACTCAAAGTCAGCCTCCTTGGATCCAGGCAAACCCAACACAACCTCTGGCTCAGCCTCAAACTAATTTGAATCCATGGGCGCCAGTACTTCCCCAGGCTCAGCCCCAACAATCATGGCCCCAGCACCCTTCAGAACATGGTCAGCACCCTATGAATTCCTGGGGACCAGAGCAAAATCACCCTCAACAACAGTCATCTTGGGTCCAACCAACTCCACCCCAGCCAGCACCTCAGCCAAACTGGCAACAGTCTTCTGCAAAATCTGCTCCAGAGACACCAATGAGTACTTGGCCTCCACCTCAGACACAGCCCCAAAACACCTGGGCACAGCCATCACAGCAAGCACCTGGAAATGTTTCCACATCAATTGTAAACACGCGGCCTTCTCCAAAACCTTGGCAACCACCACACAACCGAACCCCCCCACCTCCACCTCAACGAATGAGCTCCTTTACCATCGCTCAAAGAGAAACCTCACCTATAAATCCAATGGCCACTGTTTTAAAGACAGCATCTGCAGGATCTTCTTTTGAGATGCCCGCTGTCAAAGGGAAAGGAGCCGATATGTTTGCTAAGAGGCAGTCTCGCATGGAGAAGTTTGTTGTGGACTCTGAGACTGTGGAAGCAAACAAGGCAAGCCGCTCAACATCACCAGCTGCATCCTTACCAAATGAGTGGAAATATACTCCAAATGTACGTGCTCCTCCTCCACGAGCATATAATCCAATTCAGTCCCCTTTGTATCCCCCAGCAGCAACAAAACAGCCTCCCTCATCTAGCCCTTCAAACAAATCTAAGAAAAAAGCAGAGAAAAAAGGCCCTCCGCCTAAACCCCTCAATGTTGTAGATGTCATGAAGCATCAACCATATCAACTTAGCTCATCACTCTTTATCTTTGGTTCAGCAGAGGAGCAGGCCAAGCCTCCTGCACCTAAGCCTGAATGTCCCCCACCTAACCCACCTGTAGAAAACCAACCAGTGAGATATGAGCAAATGGCTCCTATGCAGCCAGGTGGACAAATGAATGTTCCATACCCCCAGCAGGCCTATGGGATGCCTATGCAACCAATGATGCATGATGGCCACTACCAGCAAATCCCACCTAATGTTTATCAGCCTCCTTATCAGCAACCTCCTGCTGGTCCTTACCAGCAAATGTATAACCAGCAGTATCAACAACCTGCTCCACCTCCTTATCAAGCCCCACTTCCTCAGTCTCCAAACCCTCCCTACCAACAGGCACCTCAGGCCCCTTACCAACCAGCCAATAGCCCTCCTTACATGGCAGCTCCTTCAGTACCTTACCAGCAACAGCCTCCTAGTAGCTACATGGCTCCTAGCATCCGTGTAGCTGCAAGGCCTGATTCTGCATCAGGCAGCAATGCTGCAGCTGCTCCCAAACCCAAGTTTACAGCTAAAAAGAGCTCAGCTCAGGTTTGGAAGCCTTCAGGAGTTGATAAAGAGTGATCTGGTCGATCTGGTTGTAGAAATCTGATATGCTTGGGTATATGCTTGCACCAAGGCTTGGTACTCGTATAGTCATTTGCCTAATTGGATTCTGTGAGATCTTAAACTTGTTTTGCAATGACAATCATCACCCTCAACAGCACTTAATGCTATTACAGAACATAAGGTTCTTGTCCTAATGTTATTGCTAATACAAATTACTTCTGCAAAAATGCAAGAACATTATGACTAGGTGGGGATGCAAGTATATGTTAAGAGACAAATGAGCCAAAATGAACTTTACATGTTTATGACGCATGTACATTTTTAACTTGTTAATAGACGATGACTGAGGATTTTTGGAAATTATTATAAATTAATATAATTTTGGTTGCAATGTAAGAATGTAAGGGAGAGTAAAGACTGCAGGTCGGAACTGAAGGAAAAAGAAATCAGAAATGTAAGATAATGGACAATGGCAACAGGAAGTCATTTTTTGAAGATAATGTTGAGTGCCTGATCTTTATTATGCAATTTACATATTAAAAGCAGCAAAACTGTCACACAATAATGTTGAATAAAACAACAAAAGACAACATAAATTAATAATAAATACAACACGTAGCAAAATACAAAGTGTACAGATACATTTTGGGTAGTATTATGAGTTTAGAGATTATGTAAAAACTTTTAGCTGTGGAGTTTCAAGTAATGGCTGGGCAACACATCCCTTAAAAATGATATTACTGACTTGGTTAAACTTCCTTAAACATAGGATTAGGGAACAGAATATTTTTACATGCCATATCACTACTACTTTCTTTTCCTTTTCACTTACTTCGGTGGGTGAGTTTTATTTTAAGCTTTTTACCAGCTGTTGCATCATGTTAGGTACTATATTTAACTGCCTTGTGAGAGGGAGTGCTGAGGTCCAGCGATAGTAGGCTTAAATTTCAACTTAAGCCAGAAAAAGCGACACTACGGTCTTTTCTTCTGATGCAGTGCTGCCCACTGTCCTTGCTTCACTCTCCTGTGCATTTTCTCTTGCTTTTGTTTTATATGAATAGTTGATAAATTATACACAAGAAGAATTATTGAAAGGAACCCAGCAGTGTTCACAAAAATATTTTTCTTACAGGGCTGTTTTTGTTCATGTTCTTCTTTCCCACTTTTCCTTTGTGTGTTTCTCTTCAGTGCACTTTCTGTATGATTCATTGCAGTGCCATTAAAATGTATTTTATCCTTGTTTGGTTTTCCTTTCCTTTGTCCTTTGAGCATGCTTTTTGGGTTCATTCTATTTCTCGTTTCTTTTCTTTGCTGCATTCTGAACGTGGCCACTTTCTACTTTTGCTATAAATACTGCCAAAAGTGTATTTGATCAGACAATATCCATTGTGGCTATGCAGTACCATAATCATAAATTAGAATAACACAAAGACCTTACCGTTTTTGTGAAGCGATGGTTTAGAATAAGAGCTTTTCAACAATAAAATGAAATACAGTTTGTAGTCAGCCAGAAACACCTCATTACCTAAATTACACACTTTTTAGCAATTGAAACAAATGCTTGAGCAGCACATTCCTGCACAATGACTCACTGATGCTGCATTTATGAAGGGTATTATTAGACCAGTGACTTCACTGAATACAGGTGACCTCATTGAGTAACTCTTCAGGTTAAATGAGTAGCGACCATACTGAAATGTATCGCCACAGTCTGTCATGCATTCTCAGAAAGGGCAGTTATTAAGTGGAAGATTTAATACCAATTAGTGTCAGCTGGCAGACTTCTGCAACTATGTTTGGAGAAATCTGATCCCTATTCAATGGATAGAGTGGACCGCAACTATGTCAATTGTTTGATCACATCTGTGTCTTTATTTCATTCAAATGCAAAGTGTAACAGGCAAAGCAAGACAACACATGGCAATTCTCAGTGTTTTATAAAAATGCAAAAGAGGCAGGTTAAAAACACACAATTACAATTAAAACATAAATAAAAATAAAAATAGAGTACAAGGGAAGAGTGCAGATAGAACCCTTTCAGTTGAACAGAGACGTTGTCAGCCTGTATTAACAAAACTCATTTTTATTTAAAGTTTATCAGTTAGAATTAATGCATAAAATAACAAAAATAGACCAAAAACAGAAGTAATCACATCTGGAAAGGTTTATTAGATACATATACATCTGTACAGTACATCATAGCACATAGATCAGCATACATTCCTAATTAGGTTCAAAATTGTTCTCTCAGATTCTGCATGTCATTGACTTTGCACCCTAAAGTAAACCCTATTAAAGAGCTGAATCAGCGAGTCCAAGTTTCACCCTGCACCACATACACACAGGCACCCTGCACACAGGGTTTATTCTAAGTAACTGCAGGAACTAAAGGGCATAAATCCACATGAACAGAGTTATAACTGGCCTGCATTTCTGTCTATGTCCCAAAATGGATGAATGCAAACCACCACCAATAATCCCAACTAGAACCAGTGTCTGAAAGCTTGATCAAATTCTGCAGAATGGCAGCCTGATGATAAGCATAAATGTTACCATAGCGAGCCTGGACCCACTTCTATTTTTTACTCTCCTGATCATACACCTCTTTTGCCAGATGATGGCAGCACTGCCTTTACTGCTTGTTGACTTTTTTTCCCATCTGGATGTATTGTTTGACTCACTGTGTGGAACAGAGGTGCTTTCTCACCCAACATAACCTTTTAGCTGTGTGGGCATACTAATGCAGCTCTCAGTAGTTTATTTAACATTCTAAGAGCGTGCTTTACTCTTAACCAAAGCGCAGACCCAATTAAATTAAAAACAACTGAATGTGGCTTACTCTAGAAAACCTCTTTAATTCTGAGAAGCACAAATTTAGTCACTGTGTTTGAGCAAAGCAAACCCGGCCCACAATGATTAGGTTTTGTAGAGCTTTTAACAGCCGTTTTGTCAGCTATTAGTAAACATTTATTAGCATAGTTAGAGAGAAACACTGACGTATACTACGATTTGAAATACAAAACACAAGATTAGGGTATTCCAGCACTTAGAATATGTTTGGAGTACCTACTGCTATTTTTTTTTCAATAAGCTAGTTTGATTTGGCCAGAGGACTAGTCATGCAAACAAAAATGAACTCTTACTAAAACAAATATGTCTGGATCTTTCTTCTCAGGCTCTTGGCAGAAACTACTCCCTTTCTCCACCAGCCAGAGTGCCATCCACAGGCCAACAGTCGCTTTCAGCTTCTTCTTCCCCCAAGCCTTCTGCTCGAGCCTCCACAACTCTCCCAGCGAGGCAGACATCCTGGCTGGAGAGGGGCCAAAAACCGCCTACTCCCTGGGAGGCTGCCTCCCAGCATCCCCTGGGCTTGGTGGATGAAGCTTTCGCCTTCCAGAACCTCCAGCAAACCCTTGCTTCGAATGTCCGCTTGGCAGCCCAGCGCAAAATTCTGCCTGGGCCACCAGAAGATTGGAAGGCAAGGGTGTCTTACCAGGCCCCGAAGAAAACTGGCAGCCAGACATGGAGCCAGAGCCAAAGTCGCAGTTTTAGTTGGGCTCCACTGCCATCATTTGTGTCCCCAACTAAGAGCACTCTCTTGGCCTCTGGTGTTTCTGCCGGTTATAGGTCCCTGCCTAGACAGTGGCAGCCACAGAGGTCAGTGGCAGAGGTCAACTTGGGGCGTTCAGTGTCCTCTTCTGAGTACAGGAGGCCTTTGGGAACACAAACCTATAAATCTGTGTACAGTAGTAACACTTGGAGTTGGAAGCGATAGGAAACTGCAACACTTTCATACCATTAATGAGTAAAACCCCATAGCTGAGTACATCAATAACACATTTAACTGCAGTCAAACATTTTCATTAACATGAATCACATTAACATGAGTGAGAAGAATGATATGATGTATTTTGAGGTGGACATTTGGTTGGTGTTCTTTGGTTTCATGTTCGTTTACTTTCAAACACTTCATTTTATGCTGATATATCATTTCCTACACGCTATAATCAGCTCTGAAGAGATTGATAGATTATGTGAATTTAGGATTTAGCATTTAGCATTTTTCTAGTATGGTAATGACACTGTAGTGGACTTAGAGTTCCTCGGGTAAAGCAGTGAGCATGTTGTTAAGAATGGGCATGAGTGGGAATGGACGTGTTTGGTACAAAGTAAGAGAGATTTCAGTAAATGTTACCACTGGTTATTCATTTAGCTTTACATTGGAATCGAATGAAAGTACTTTGGCTTGTCTAGTGCTGAAATATCTCTTAAAAGAAGTATATTAAAGAAAAGTTCATCATATCACATCTAGACAGGATACATTAGAGGACATTTGCATGAAAATATAATAAAAGCTACATTAAAAGGAGCACTGTGTAATTGATGGGGAGGACTGAGTTCCAGATTGGTAAATAAATATAAAATGCTGCATGCTGAGGTAGCAGGCTGGCTTCGAAAAAGTGGCTGTCCTTGTGGATTATTTTATGGCAACAGGAACAAACCTTTTTTTTTTTTTTTCTTGTAAGGATCGTAGATTTTGTCACTTGTGTTGGACTGCTTTATCGCAGTTATGGGACAGTTTGGTGTGTTTGCAGGCTGCAGTTGCACCTGTTTTGGAAAACTTTGCCTTGATTTTGACACTTGAGTACTTGAACTAGGACACAATGTTAAAAGCAAGTGCACTTTCAATTAGGGGTTGGTATACCTGGTTTCAGGTGCGCGGGGTGACGTCAAAGTTCTTTAGTTTACACAGCGGGAAGGGTCTTTACTGGACTGTTCTGTAAATGCATCATATTTGTGATATCCGTGAAGGTAAAAGATTAGACTATCACAGCCTCTCGGTACTTAGAAGAGCTCTTATTCTAATTATTTAACTCTTAAATGCCAACTAATTTGTAGCTTTTAATACATTTAACCTTTCATAAGTGAATTATCACCATTTATTGAATATTATCCTCTGCATTTTGCATTTATTAGTGAAAATCAGGTATTTTCCGATTTATTCATTCATTCATCTTCTATACCCGCTTAATCCTCACTAGGGTCACGGGGGTCGCATGGAGCCTATCCCAGCTG
>JAQQZY010000011.1:15726845-15742942 GCA_030068375.1 Ostorhinchus rueppellii
GAGCCTATCCCAGCTGCTTAGGGCGAAGGCGGGGTACACCCTGGACAAGTCGCCAGTTCATCGCAGGGCTGACATTTTTTTTTTTCCGATTTTCCGATTTATAATTTACTTATCATGTACAAGTTCATTGAAACTTACAGTAAATTCAAAAATGTTAAAAATCAAAAGAGAAAACTGCAGACTTTTTCCACTGGAATATACTGTAACGGAACGTAAAAAGAAAAGTGATCAGAAAACAACTTTTATTAGCGAATCAGTGTTGTAGAACAGGGCTGTCATACTCATTTTCTTTCAGGAGCCACATTCAGCCCCATTTGACCAGTAAAATAATTGCATAATAACCTATAAATAATGACGATTCCAAATTTTTCTTTGTTTTGGTGCAAAAAAAACCCCCCATTTAATTATGAAAATACTTACTTTTGTAAACATTCCAAACAAAAAAGATGTGAATAACCTGAAAAAAGAAAAATAAGTGCAATTTGAACAATATTATGCCTCAACTTATCATTTCTACATGTGCATTACGGATCAGTGTCTACAGAGACACTAAACACCTACTTCGTAACCAGCAGAAAATTGTTAAAATTGTGCTTAATTTTCTTGGTTGTTCATATTTATTCAGGTTATTCACATTCTATTGTCACTGTAATTTTTTGCACCAAAACAAAGACAAAAATGGGAAGTTGTCAGTATTTACAGGTATAATGTCATTTTTTTAAAACATCAAACCAAGAGGAAAACATTTAGTCATTTTTTTGTGGATTATAATGCTATTATTTTATTTGAGATCATATTGGTTTGTATGTGGAACCTGAACTAAAATGACTTCAACAGCTTTTTCATTCTGTAGGCCGCATTGGAACCTTTGGCGGGCCGCATTTGGCCCCCGGGCCCCATGTTTGACACCCCTGTTGTAGTCCATGCAAACTACAGAACCCTCAAATTTCCAAAAGAGGAGTTAATTTATACCACTGAACAACTGAGAAATTACATTTATTGATAAAATTAGTAGTTCAAAACTTTTTAGATCAGTAGATGCTTGTATTTGCTGATGGTTGTTTAGGTCTTGAGGTCTTTACAGGTTGTCCTTGTTGCCATTTAGACACATTTGTTTTGGTTACACAGTTTTGTTCATGAAACCGCTTTATAAGTCCTGTAACATAGTGTACACATTTAATAATATTACTTCAGCAAGGCGTGCCCCTAAAGCCGTGTCATTGTGTACTTAACCAGTGTGGGTTTCTTATAGGCTATTGCACATAATTTAATTGTGTGTAAAATGAAAATAAGATTGAGCCCAGTGGGAGTCCAGGGTTTAAAAAAAGCCTGTCAGATATTAAGTAATTTACCTCAATAATGCTCTGAGGTCGGTTATGTAATAAGTCTTACATTCAGCAAATAGCAGCCGGGTTCACATGCAAATTAGAAAGACAGGAGAGCAGGACATGTGTATGAAGAGAAGAGAAAAAGCAGTGGAGCAGTGATGGAGAGGACCGTTATTAAAATCAGTGCAGTAACAGAATGGATTCCTATGAATATATATGAACAGAATAACAGATGAAATGTTTTGAATCCAACAGTTTGTGGGTCTGATTCCTATCCCAGTGTGAGTTTTTGCTGTAGATGAATGTATTTCGCGTGCTGGTTCTTGCAGTGATTGTCGACTAATATTCTTTTTTTTTTTTTTTCCCGCCCCATTTCTGCTGATAATTTCCATGAAAGGTAGAGATGGGGGCATTTTATATTTTCAGACCAGCATCGTTTGAAAATGCTATTAGTGCCGCATCAGACACGACACTTATAACTTGGGGAAAGGTTATCATTGTATCACAGCATGTTGTGGGCGGAGATGTCGTTATCTAAGCTCTACTAAGAGAGATTAATTCACTTATTCGCCAGGTGCATTTTAATTAGTGCATTAGTATGAGGATGGTAACAACGCGTATGAAGAGGGAAGATGAGAAGAGTGAAATGTGGAGAATATAAAGGGGTTGTTGTGTGACATATATACATATTAACACATAAGTGCAGCCCATTAGAAAAAAAACCAAATAAACTGTGATGCAACATAATGAAGGACAGTGGAGGCTTACTATTTGCTGAAGTTGATAAATATAGACATATAGATGAACTTTATTAATACCTAGGGGGAAATTCACTTTCTTAATCGGCTCAATAAAATAAAAAGTAAGAAATGGCGAATTACACTGAGGTGTTAGCCCTTTACATGTAGAAATACTCTGAAATTCTGATTTTCACTCAGTGTGTTCTTGCAGGACATAAGACATTATTTTTTTGAAATTAAAAAATATATATATATTATGTGGAAAATCAAGATAACTGAATTTACCATATGTAGTTCCTTCCCCATATTTGGCAAAAAAAAAAAAAAAGAAATCTAAGTAGTAATCTAAGTGGTAAAAAAATACGAGAAATATACATGTAATTTGAAAGGAACGTGTATTTTAGATTAGATTCCTTTTGTCATTGCAAATAATAGCAGAAAAAGATAGATAGATAGATAGATAGATAGATAGATAGATAGATTACATTCACACGACACACACACATGCAAAACAAACAAGTAGTACCTAAAATATACATTGACCATAAAACAAACCATTAAAGCATAAAATAGTTCCAGATTATTGCACAGGCCCTTATGTTTTTAGTGCCATATTTAGTTTAGTGGTGGCTTGAGGATAAAACCTATGTAACAGTCTGATGGTCTTTCCTGTCCGGTCGCACCTGTACATGTGTTTTAGAACATTAGAACAACATTTTTCAAACATTACACCAACATCAGTGCTGATCCAGACCCCTGCCCACATCCACATTCCCCCTTAGAACATCATTCCTTACATTAGTACCATTACTTCCTGGTACCTAACAAAGCAGGTCTACTCACTGTTCATGCACAGGTGGATCTTACAGACCCCGGAGACCGCATTGGACCTGAGATTGTTGACTCACTGTCCTCACTGGAACTGTTGCTGCCACTGTCTTGTCATGTATGCGGAAATGACCAAAAGTAGTTACTTACTCGATAAAGGGTGAAAAAATTCAGATAAAAACGAAGACAGAATGAATCATTAGACTGAGGTGTTGTAGGTTATGATGGCAGTGGATATGAAGGATCTTTAATACTTCTCAGTCTTGCATCTTAATGTTAATCATGTTCAATCCTCATGACTTCAAAATGTTTGGTTTATGATGCTTTTACTGGCAGTAGGAAATTTACTCACAGTATGTTGTGTTTCGTTTAGGCTTTCGCTGTAGAATCACTGATTTGTAATCATCTCCAAAAAGAATTTAACTATGGGTTGGTGTTTTTCACACATTGTGCATAATGTCTTTATGTGAGTCATCCCAAGTAAATCTCATAAACATAAAAAAAGACGTATTGCGCAGGTTTGTGTTGTGTTTGTAACGGCACTGTCTACTACAATGTATTCTTGATAATTCCACTGTATTGCCTCCATGCAGATCATTGTTATTATAGTCATAATAGCAGCAATCACTTTCTGTTCCATACTAATTCAGATATGGATTCACAGAAAACTAAATAAATACAACCAAATAGCACTGTTTCACAAATTGCTCTTTGTGTTTGTGCTCTTTCCTCTCCATTCCAAGCATGAAATACTCCGCTTTGGGCCATTTGTTGCTTGCTGTAGCATCCCATGAAGCTTTTTATATGATGTGTGGTCTTGAATATTCACTTACACCATACCCAGTGGAAGGGGGATGGGGAGGAGGGACTTGTTCCCATGGTGACCACCACTTACATAACAGTGGGTACCTACTATAGCTAAGCCATTAGCAAATGATAGATAAGGACACAGAGGGAGATGATAAACAGAAATTATTTCCCTACCCGTTTACATTTGGAAAACACTGTAACATAAATTGGATCCAAACGCTATTAAAAGTGTTAGGCTTGAGTGAGAATATGAGCAATGCATCATAAAACACGATAAACACAGCTCTAAAATAGTCCGTTTTGTGTATGGGTTTGCCGGTGCAGAGTTTATTTATATATGTCACTCAGTGCAGGATTCCAATTAACATACAACACAAATATAAGTGCAGATCTGTTATGCTCTATATAACCTGTTTCCCTATTTTGAGACCAAGTAAATAAATATAACCCAGTGCTCATCAGCCACAGCAGACAGAGGCCAAACATTCTTAAATCAAAGAAAATGAGCCAAAATGTTCCCGTGGATAAAAATCTACAAATAATTATGCTGTAGTCGACTTAAAATAATAAATTGTGCAAGTAGTTTTACTCTTAAAATGCCAAAAACAATCTTGTTCATCTGATTATTATTATTATTTGTAGTAGTAGTAGTAGTATGTTTTGTAGTAGTAATTTGTTACAGGTTAAATCTAGTTCAATATCACACTGACTATCTTATTAAAACAAAGTTCTATTCATTTTCTTGATAAATTATTCAATGCTTGACATGATTATTTCCTTTAAAGAAAACAGCAACTAATTTCACAGACACAGAGTTTTTTTTTTTTTTTCTTTCTTAGTCCTTTTTTGTAGCGTATTGACAAAACAATAAGTTGAATCAACACTATTAGCCCTTACCTCCCTTCTGAATCACATTAATGTATTTAAAGCAAATGGTTTGAGTTTGATTTTCAGGCCCCCGGGGGCATGTTTCCATGTTGGATATCACAAATTCTATTTGTTGTTGGCTCAGCACTAGCAGTTCTGCAGTCCTGACAAAGATCATTACACCAGGCTCAAGTTTGTTTTAACATCATAGCTTTGTCAGTAGTTTCTGAGAGTGGGTCATGTTTTCATTAATTCATGTATTTGCCAAGTTGCAAGGATGCAGCAGATTATAAGTGACTTTGTCAGCGTTGAAGACTGTCAGCCCTTTTTTTCTCCACAGCTCAAACACATTCTGAGGCAGTCATGCTGAATATAGGACTTGAACCAACAATAGGACGTATAGATCATCCTCATCTACTGGAACAACACTGGCAGACAGACAGAGATGCAAAAGGAGCAGTAGTGGTAGGACTCTAAATTTAGCCCCCCCTCTGCTTGTGAGCTAAATACCAATGACAACAGACAAACTGACACCCACCCACTCATTCAGTCGCTCAGTTGGGCTCAGGCTACAGCCCCCTCCGTGCCCACTTGCCCACCCTCCCCATGAAGAGCTCCAGTACTTTGGAGCGCGAGCACCCACACAGGTTACACCACCCAGCCTGACCCTGTCTCCTCTCACCTTTCTGACTTCCTACTCTGAAGAGACAGCCACAACTCCAGACCCCCCTCAGAGTCTTTCAGGACAGGTAAGCCATCACATGAGCCTCTCCACAGGTGTGCTGTAGATTCACCGTCCAGTTTGAATGTCACACTTACAAACAAGCATGCACTGCAGTTCATCCCGTCACATTTTCCTGGCTCATTTTTGGCATGATTAAAAAGGAATTCATAGCCAATGTGTTTATATTTTTATTGTCTGTTTTTTTTTCTGTTTGATCTTAACACGTACAAATTTTAATTTTTAGACCAGTATGGTAACTTAACTTAATTGGAAAGTGAATTTATAGAATCTAAGAGTAAACAGTGCAAAGATATCTTTTATGTGGGGAGCCAAAACTAATTATTTTCAACATGATTTGCATGCTAAACAGAATCCCGCTTTTGCAAAACTGTTCCTTTGTGCCATTTGGTTTCCTGAAAAGTTCTCTGGCTCAGGATGAAACATTTATGTTCTGTTGACTGAGTGTTTGGTGTAAAGTTTCTGCTGGGCTTTTTTTTTCCACGTCTTCCTCACGTGTTTGCTGTGACAGCACTGTGTTCTCTATCTGTGTCCTTTCAGCCCACTTGGGTAATTTCAAACATATTGATTCCCAGACCCCCTGACACAGCTGGTTGCCATGTCTGAAGAGCATGTGCTTGGCGTTTAACAGCCCAAGGTTATTTAAAGGGATGTGCTAACTTTGCCCTTTTCACTGCCCCAATAAATTCTATCAGCTTCTGTCGGTCTTTGTGCATGTTATAGATGCTCCGTGTAGCTCAATACATTGGCCAACATGTTGCTGTGTCCCCTTTGTATTGTGTCTGCTTGTGTGTTTGAACAGGTTGTACTGATGTGTGCTGTCTCCTGTGACTTTTCACCTCACCCTTGTCTCCTTAGGGGCAGCCATGTCACGGTTTTCTACCATGACAACCCAAGAGAGGAAAATACAGGCAGCAGCCATCTGTAGAGAGGTTCTAGCCCAGGAAGGTATTGTTTCCTCTTGTTCTCTGACCTCTGCTGCATCTTCTCTCCCCGTAATTTACTCCTTTCACCCACTGTCCCATATATACACACGGATCTAACACCATTACTTTAATTCTAGACATATTAAATTCACTATAAACACATGCACACAGACATTGACACATTCACTTTATAGAATGGGCCCAGGGCAGGAGTTGCCAAACTTCCCTTTTATGACCCCGGCTATAAATAAGTAAATGAATACTTTTATGAGCCAAAGTAACTAATCCTTTTGTCGTTGTCCTCTCAACATGCTATTTCAGGGTGAGGACAACTGTCTACTCTGTTGCATAGGGAGGGTCTGAAGGCTACTGACAGCTGAAAGATATTCTGGCAAATTACACAACTAACACTTCGATATAGGCTAGTGACATCTCCATGATCAGTATGCAGCAGCTAGCACGTGGCGCTAACCACAAAACAAGCAGCAGACATGAGTGGATTACGAGGGGAGATAATTTGTCGTTCATCATATTGGCAGAAAAACCAAGTCAGCAATACATGAAGAGTGGCTTTTTTTTTCGCAGCAGGGGTTTTCCTGTAGAATATTGTTTGCATTCTAAGACATTTGACAGGTGGAAGTATAGGGACCAGGCAAAGAGATCTGTCTTGTCAGAAATCTGATCAGTGTATTAGTATATAGCGCACACAGATAAAGCTCCTAAGTCTTTCCTTTGTCTTCTCGTGTCCAGATTTAGAGATGGATCTTGGGAAGAAAATGAATGTGCCCAAGGACATCATGCTGGAAGAGCTGTCTCTTGCCTCAAACCGGGGCTCCCGCCTCTTCAAAATGCGCCAGAGACGCTCAGAAAAATACACTTTTGAGAGCTTTCAGAATGAAACCAACCAGCAGCTCAATGTAAGAAACTGACACAGGCGTGTGTGAGCGTATATGGAAAGTATTGTCCGGTATAAAGTCAATGGACGAGCTACAAACAGGTGGCAAAACATTAGAATCCTATGTTTTTCCGGGCTATACAATTCTTCTCAATGCAGAGCCATCCATTTTCACCATGTCTCTATTCTCTATCATATAAATAACACTTGCATAATACCTTACATCCTGACTGAGCCTTTGTGGGAAAGATTAAGTGCTTGAAGTGTTTATTTGACTCGTGCTGGAGACCTAGACATGGGTGCAGAATGGTACTTATGAAAGTCTCACAGCTGGTCATAAGTAGCTTTATTAATGTCCCTTTGTGTATGTACTGGCAAGACGCCAATTCAGCGTTTTCTTTTCCCAGCAGTACTTATCTTAGTCTGACCTGGTCACACGTAGCTAAGCAAATTACGCACCAAAGCTTTCACCAAAACGAAATCAAGATAAACTAACCAAGTTTCTCCCTGTTTGATCTAATTAATTATCAGCGCGAGTTATATCCTTTTTCATGTAGTTGTGCAGTCGCCTTATGAGCTTTACATTGCCCTCCCAAAGTAATTATTACACTCACTGGAAGTTCTTCTTCCAATCTTTGAAGTGAGAAGGACTTGCATATCTCGGGTTTGTTTATTGCTCAGGGCAACGGAGAGATTTTGTTTCAAGTTGTCAACATTTCCTGAGGAAGTCCTGGAGTAAATCATCATAAATATCTTGCAGTGGGATGAAAGCTGGATGCTTTTGCTGCAGCACATTTCTTCCTGGCCCCAAAAAACAATGTTTCTCATGCTGAGGAAACATGGGAGAAGTTTTCTTGCTTGTTGTTGTTTGAAAACATGCAAATTAGAGGTTCATGCAGTGCATTGAGTCCAGATGAGTAATAAGCGCACTGAACTAAGGGAAATTTGCTTACAATAAAAAACAACTATTCTACCAAAGTGCTTTACAGTGCATCCATTTTAATAAGAAAGTGTTTAAAGCTATAAAGAAAAGTAGCTCTAAAGCAGTGGTTCCCAACCTTTTTTGGCTTGTGACTACATTTTAACATCAACAATCTCTGGTGACCCCAGACATTCAAAATAGTTTGCGATACAATGTTCCCAATAAATGTTAATTTTAGATAATCCATCCATTCATCCATCCATTTTCTGAACCTGTTTTATTCATTCATTCATCTTCTATACCCGCTTTATCCTCACTAATAATAATTTTATTTGTATAGCACCTTTAAAAACTGGGTTCACAAAGTGCTTTACATACACAGTAAAAAGGTCATAACAGCAGGATGCAAGATGTAGACGAGGATACTAAAACAAGGGCAACACAATCAAAGGAATAGCTAAAACATCATGTATAAGTAAAAGTGAAATTTTAAAAAATTCAACATTCCGAGGTGATAACATTACATAAAAGCAAGTCTATAAAAATGTCTTTTGATTTAGGTTGTATAATGTGTAATATCATATACTCTTTTGGGTCTGCTTTTCTGACTGCCACTGCATGCGGTCACATGATCGGGTCCCTCTCAAATATTATATCCTGCATATTATTTGAACTTGATTTGTATTTAAAAAGTTCCTGGTATTTGAATTATAATGAAATGTATATACTGAATCATTAAAAAATGTTATTCATTTGTAATTTTTTCTTTTTTAATCAATTACTACATATTCTAGGTGCTGCTCGAATGTACACATTAAGTTTCTGTTTTGTGATGCTCCTGTCTTTCTTTTAGAGTGCAGCCATTTCTCACAGTGAAAGCAGTCACGGCACAGATGGACAAAGTGGTGAGAACAACTTGGGGGACAACCAGCCACCGAAGGAGGCATCCAGTACAGCAGACACAGAAATGGTGCCAAATCCAGACAGTATCGCCCCGGGTAGGTAACACTGGTGACACTGATGGTGCATTTGAAACCAATGGAGCTGTGATTCTGTCTGAAGTTGGATCTACAAAGCAAGTAACATCTGCTGACCTTTTTGTTATTTCTCAATTTTTAGTCTTCATTGATGTGATCTATTTATATTCTGTTCTGTTTGGTTGTGTTATTTTTAATATACATTAGGAATACATCAAATGTGTAGATGATGTTGATGTGGTCTCATAGCAGTGGATCTGCAGCCTTTTGCTAAGGATTCAGTCATTTCTCATTATTGTGTGCTTACTCAAGCTTTGATCATGCCGGCAAACATTTTTTCATGCCCGGAATCTGCTGAGCCTCAGGCAGAATATGATTCCACATTTGTCTCTTTATTGTTCCACTCACTGCCTGTCTCCTTTCTTTGTCTTTTATCCTTCTATCACGCTTTCCATCGTCCCACTCTTCTCCAAGTCCACTCCTCCACATTCCCTCTTTCGCTCCACCTCTCCTCGTTCCAATCTGCTTTGACCATCTTCTTAAAAATTGTCGAGTTTTTTACCCAAGGGAAGTGTTTCCTGTTTGCCTCTCGTGCCACCGATACCATCAGCTTAGTTAGCGCTCGCATCCACCCTCGTGTCTAAGTTCTGCACAGTTGACACAAACCTGATTTGAGGATGAGTTTGTCTGGTGGGGTGTTATTTCTGGAGCTTAGGACCGACTGTAGCCCTTCAGTGTCTGAATGAAGTCACTCTAGCTGTAGCAGAAATCAGGCCAAAGTGCATTAGGTATCGAATGTAAGAACTCTTAAAATAGCCCACTCGTCCATCTAGGAGATCATGTTTCATGTTCTGGACTGGAAAAAATTTTAACTACCATGACATAAGTGACCACAAAATATGCTTAAGATGTTCTGATATTTAGCTGTGTTTTTAACATGTATAAACTTTGTCAAAAATATCCTTATTTGTCCATTTGAGTAGTTCGATGACACAGAGAGAAGCAAAACATATTATACGAACTGGGCTGGTGTCTTTCTTTCTCTTTCTGTGGCTTTTTTGGATCCTTTCATCTCCACAGATTATACAGAGCTGGCTGTATGACAGTCCTTTCCCACAAAAATATCAACACTGCCAAAACGTCCAGTTGCAAGAACAATATTCCGTGGCCTCAGAAAATCTTTTGCACAGTGTTTTGTAACAGATTCCCCCTAAAACTGTAAACTTCCCTGCAGGTCTGTTTGGACTCTCCTGCTTCCTCCTCAGGGCAAAAGCATAAACTCAGGAAGGGGGATTGTTCATTGTGAGAGGCTAGGACGTGACACAACGCCCCGTGTTATGTAATGCTTGCAGCTTGCAAGACCCCCTGAGTGAAGCGCTGGGTTTGAAGGATAGTGCTTTGGATAGGCCTCTGCCATCAACACACATACCCGAAGCTGGGAGACATACATGCAGTCTTGCACATACAGACACACACATATGCACAGAGGGAGGCTGCCCAGTGTTTTGTTTGTGCTGTGAACTTTAACAAAGAATAATGGGCTGAAGGAGAAATATGGAAGATATTTTAATGGAGTGCATTTAAGTTGATATCAACTTTTGACTCAAAAAGACCCAAACATCCAGTCTGGACTAAAAAGCACTGACTGATCTAAGCTGTTAAATAACTTCGGATCCACTAATCCTATCAATCTATGCAAATAATTGGTGTAAAATACAGCTTTTTGACTTTTTGTGGAAATCAGATATGACCCATTTGGATGTTCAGAGGCTTCGCAGTGATTCACCAGTAAAACCCATGGAGTTGGATCAATGACAGTGGACGGACGCACTCGGTTTATGTTCAGTTATTGATAGATTTGCTTAAAAAGTCAGTTTTTCTTCATTTTTTTTCTGTTTCTGGTATAAAAACACTCAACTTTAATCTGAGCTTTTATGGACATAGACATGATCGGGAAATTAAAAATAAGAAAATACTTAATTTTCACTGAAAAATTTTTTTCAAAGGATAATATAATAAATGGTGATAAATTACTGGATGAAAGATTAAATTGAAAAAACATTTCATTTGGGAACTGACACAAAAGTCACACTGGGTCTTTATGGGTTTATATCCTCACTCATTTTCATGTTATTCTTAGTAACTTAAACCAACATTTTAAAGCACCGCTAACAAAAAGGAGCTCAAAATTAGACTGTTCTGAACTGATATGAAAGAAAAATAAAGGAAAAATTGAAGGAAATATATTGTCAGAACTGTCATTGTCTGTGTTGCGTAACCCACCCAGGCTATGGAGGTCCTTTGAAAGACATCCCTCCGGAGAAGTTCAACAGAACGGCTGTGCCGATGTCCTACCATTCACCTTGGGAGCAGGCGATCATCAACGACCCCACCTTGGCTGACACTCTCATCTCCAGCATGCCTGAGCCGGAAGCCCAGCCAGACCGACCCGGATACAAAAGCTTCAACAGGTAAAGTGCATTCATTTTAGTTGTAAATATTAGAAAATGCAGAGTTTATGATAGGCAAACATGTCTTTAAGCATAAGTCTGTGTTATATACCCAAACAATTATTGTCTTAAGTCATGTATTCATACTCAAGTATTGCACAGATTTGAGGTACTGTACTTGAATTTTATTTTTTTTTTATAGAGGCTATGATTTAGGTCTATTTTAATACTTTTTAATTCTCTACATTTTACTTCACTTTCACATAACTCTACATATGTTAAAAAAAAATTGTGATTAAAAGCCCTCGTATGTTTTATAAAATTCTGCTGCTTCTTGTATTAAATAAACTGCTTCAAGAGCCTCTTGAATTTGTAGTAAAATGCATTGTAACAAATACATCTTTCTCAGCTCATGAAAACTTTTTACCCATGATGCAGTTCTCATGGTAAACCAATGCTTCAAGTATATAATGACAATAATCACAGATTAAAAATACCAACAGCGCAATAGTAGTTAAAATGAGCAAAGCAAAAAAAAAAAAAAAATTAAATAAAAAAATGCAACATGTACTTTTAAGCTGGAAAATACATCATCAAAAGGTTGAAAAAGTTTGTTTTTTATGAGCTTGAAAATTTCTCTTTTTAAGACCCCAAATATCAACGGTCGACCAAAACCATCCACTGATCCAAAATGATTAATACCTGTTGATCCATTAATCCTGTCAATACATATATGTAAATAATGCAGTTTATCATCTTTTCATGGTCAGCAGATATGACCCATCTGGATGTCCAGAGGCTCCGTAGTTACCATGGAAACACTATCATCTTCTACAACATTGATTCACCAGTAAAACCTAGTAGATGGACACACTTGGTTTATGATCAGTTTATGATCATTTTTCTGAAAAAGTCACTTTTCTTTCAGTTTTCTCTATTTTTGAAAAAACTCAACTTTATTCTTTTATGAACATCAACATGATCAGTGAATTAAATGTTGGAAAATATCTGATTGTAACTGAAAAAACAAAACAAAACACAAAATACAGAAGATAATATTACACTAAGGAAAGTTAAATATAGAGAAAAATTCATTTGGGAACTGACATAAAAGTAACACTGGGTCCTTATGAAGTAGATAGAAGTGGTTCTCACAGAACAGCACCGATACAAATAATTTCATATATTACAGCAATTAAAAAAGAGCGAAACTTTAAACATCCACCGCCATAAAATACAACATATTTATTATCATTATATCCTTTATTTAACCAGATAAAAGACAAGGCAATATACAAGAATAATATAAATCCAATACATTAAACAAGAACACAGCCCATTTTACTGTGTAATGACTTCTTTTACTTTTTCATCTTTGAGTATTTTCAAGTACTTTTCCTGAACAATTTGTACATAACCGTCCTTGTTCGAGTCTTTGTGTTTCAATTAGTTGCATCACTTCAATTGTCACTACAGTCCCTCTCATTAGGACATGACAGCTTCTGTTAACACTGCCAGTCTGTCACCTTCAGGGTGGCAACCCCGTTCGGTGGCTTCGGAAAAGCACCCAGACCCGCTCCTATCAAGACCCTCCCAGTGGAAGCCCTTCCCGACTACCCTGAGCTCCAGGGAGATGGGGCAGCAACGACACGACCCTCCTTCAACAGATCTGCTCTGGGGTGGGTGTCAGCGGGGGGTTCCACCTCCCTCCCTGTTGTTTCCCTTGAGTCCATGCTCATCCCTGAGTCAGAGGACCTCTGAACCCATAATGAAGTCACACAGAGATGCTGTCTACTTAGTTGCTGCACCCAGGGTTAATGAGGGAGGGGTAACGTTTGGGTCAGAACAGAGTCAGGGTGACAGAAAGTGTCCCGGTGGGTGTCACTGCTTCAGTTAACATCTATTGATTTTCCAGTGATGCAGTTCTTGTACAGCAGGCAGAAGCACAATTGCAAGAAACAATTTGTTATATATGAATGTATTTTATCTTACAGACATAATTTTCTCTCAATTAAATGAGATATAACAAATCCTACATGATTAGTTTTCTATTTTTTGCTTGTGAGTTTCATTTGTACCTAAAATTGACATTAAAAAATAATACAAACTTTCAAAGGCTGTTGGTTTTTGGACATAAATGCAAATCTGGTGCATAACCCACAACATGCCTCTGGGTAATAATTTCACACTGAGTTGGTCTGAGCTACACTGAAGGCTCATTTGAGTGAAAGATGCTGTGCCTGTGTACTATAGTCGTATGCAAACCCATCACTTATCGCATCGTGTGAGAGGCCAAAGATACATGTGAGACACTGTAACACACCTCAAGGTTACGCTGCCTGACAAATCAAATCTGCTTCACTGACATAAGCGGCTTGACTGATGCGTCTCTCACCTTTTGGCTATGCCGAGTTGAAGGAACAGCCGGGATTGATGGGAGAACTGCTTGATAGGCTGCGCTTGCTTTTCATGTGTCTCTGATTATTACCATAGTGCACATGGAATTCGAGCCACATATCACAAGGTTAAGGAACAGGTTTATGAAACTGAAATTCATAGCTTTTAAAAAGAACAACACAAGAAAATTGCTGTCAATTCATAAAATATTCTGTCTTCAAGCGTGTCTTTGTGTTGAAATGCACTTTAAAAAAAATGTATATTAATTTTTTTTTTTATAATTAGGTGATTATTGAGAGTTGAATCAAAGTAAAATATGCCTTCAATCCAAATACTTGCTGTTGATATGCAGCTGCTGGTTCCTTTAATAAAACACTGGACTTTATGTGATCAGCTTGACTTTGTTGTTTATCTCTACTGACTCTATTTTTTTTTCCAATTCTTTATTTTTGGACAATGAGTAGTTAACATTTCCAGATTCAACGTCAATAATGTATAGAAAATGTAATGTCAAAAAGAAATTGCCTATTTTTTTTTTTTTTCTCAAAAAAGAGAAAATAAAAATAAAAAGTAAACACTATGCACTCATATATACATACACTTCAATATGTACACACGTACTTGAAAAACTTCATTGTCATTGTCCATTTATCTTCCCTTCTTTCCTTACATATACTTATAAGAAGTATATAACACGAACATGGGATGTGAGGAGACATTATTATCTACCCCATCGGAGATATGCAAGAGGAGAGAATCAAACCAAGCAAACAAAAAAGTAAATATAGAAGTTCAGACCAGCCAATAAAAAGCCTACAGAAGAAATACCGCAAGGAATTCCATTCCTGATGATATTTGCTACTCCTGAGGTCCCCATTCAGCCCACAATTTGACAGATTTCCTCAAAAATTTCCTTTTGTAATCTATGTGAGAATGTGATTTCACAAATCACATGACTCTATTTTAAAGATAATCTTTGATTAATTAAACTATGCGAAGCAGAAAAGAGACACACACATGCTGTTCAGTTCTGTGCAAAAGCAATGTCTTCGTCCAACATTAGTATAACTCGGGGGTGACAAACTCATTTCAGATCAGGGGCCACATTCAGTCCAATTTGATGTCAAGTGGGCCGGACCAGGAAAATAACAGCACAAAACCTTATAAATAACAACTTTTCCTCTCTCTTTTAGTGCAATAAAAAAAATATAAACCTTTACAAACTATCCTTTCTCAAAAAAATACGTGAATAACTTTTAAAAAAAAACTTAGATTTTGTAAGAAAAGTAACAAAATTATGCTTCAACTTATCATTTATACATGTGCGTTACACACAATGTTACACAAACATTTCGGTAACAGGCAGAATATTGTTAAAATTGAATAACTTTTACACTAAGTACATCTCAGCTTATTACTGACAAAAGTCACAGATCACAGTGGATCTACAAACACACAAACCATTTAGAGATGGGAAGAAAAGTGTTAAAAGTACAATCATTTTCTTTAGACATTTCAGGTTCACATTTTATTGTTAAAAGATCATTTTAAATGTAAATATTTTCATAGTTTACATTAGACCAAAAAGAAAATGTGTACTTGTCATTAATTATTGACTATTATGTTATTATTTAACTTCAGATCACATTGGTTTGCTTCTGGCTCTGGCTGGTTTAACTTCAGTGTCACTCTTACACAACAATAGTTTTCTATTAGCATAAATTAAAATCGTTATTACCATGTTCACCTGGATAACCAACAGACAATGGGATGGGATGTAATGTTCTCTGTTTAGACCCACCGGAACTGTCTTTTCCTCCCGCGCTGTCCTTCGTTTCCGTGTTGAGGGTCACATGACAAAATATGAACTCTGACCCGGACAAACTTCGTGCAAAATACTTATTTGGCTTAAAAAAACAAAAAACAAAAAAACTACTTAACCTACAAAAAAATCAGATATTTGAATAATGATGTGCAAAAGAAGCTTAATCCCAAAAAAAAATCTAAAATATAATTATCAGATCAATAAACTCCTGATTTGCCATAGCAACATGATGACCTGAAACTTTGTCTGTTACAGTTAGGTTTGTTGGTTTAGTAAAGTTTTAACGATCACACATATTGTATGTAATCCTCAGCAGAGATGTATAGTAACGAAGTAGAACCACTTAAGTACTGTACTTAAGTACTAAAATGCAGTATTTGTACTTTTTTG
>JAQQZY010000011.1:15743042-15762389 GCA_030068375.1 Ostorhinchus rueppellii
ATACAAGGACCAATCGATTACATTTTGGTGAAGATCAAACACTACCTTGGCGGAGGTCTGCGCTCTCTGAGTGCTTTCTAGTTTTCTGACGTTTTATGCCAGGTTTCATTCAACACACGTCAGATGTTTCTAACTGTTTGTGCTGCTTCATGTCATTGGGTCAGGGGTCACACTAAATAGTGACTTTAACCTTTAGAACCCATTTAGTTCTGTTTTTGTTTATCTTTTAAGGTTGTGCACATATTTCCTGTATTTTGTTTTGAATGAAAAGAGAAATAAATAATCACAGGATACAGGGAAATAAATACAGTATGTATGTTTATTTCGACCTGGCAAAAACAATAAAGCTGAAGATGGTCTAAGACTTCTGGACTGTAGTGTATGTAATAAGGGACAGTCAAGATGAAAAAGTCAGAGCTCTTCTCAGTCACTGGAGGTCAGAGTTCACACTACAGCTGTCAATGGCTGTGAAAGTGTTGCGTTTTAGATACTATGGTGTTCACAAAGCATGAGTTACCAGTTTGCTTTACTTTTTTAAAGATAGTTTATCATCAGAAAAATTCAGCAAAGTTATATTTTGACATAAATTTTATAGATTGCTCTTTTGCTCTTTTATACTTGATAGAGAGCCATTGGAACATTTCCATGTGCAGGTGGGGGTTTTCTGCCGTTAACTTGTCACCAGTAGCAGGTATTGCTCTAATTGGATTATATACAATCAGATTCAACGCTATAGCCATGGAATAAATGACCAAAAGGTAAAGAATAAAATGTTATACTGAAATTCACTGTGATTGCACTTGTATCAGCAGAAATTTAACCCATAAAGATTCAGTGCAACTTTTGCATCACTTCCCGAATTAATTTTTCTCTGTACTTAAGTGATATATCACCATTTATTATAAAACTGTTCTCTGTATTTTGCTTTTTTTTCAGTCAAAATCAAATATTTTCCTATATGTAATTTACGGATTATGTAAATGTTCATAAAAACTCTGATTAAAACTAATGGTTATTATATTAAAAAAAACAGAGAAAACTGATGAAAAAGTGACTTTTTCAATAAAAATATATCATAAATTAAACATAAACCCAGTGTGTCCATCCACTGTCATTGATCCAACTCCATGGGTTTTGCTGGTGAATGATCAATCTTGTAAAAGATAACTGTATTTCTATGGTAACTGTGGAACCTCTGAAGGTCCAAATGGGTCATATTTGATGACCATGAAAAGATGATAAACTGTATTATTTACATGTATTGATAGGATTAATAGATCAACAGAATTTTTGATCAGTGGATGGTTTTGGTTGCCAGTGGCTGTTTGGGTCTTTATGGATTCAAAGAAAATCCTACCAAACAGGAATCCTGTTAGAATGTGCCTATTGTTTTCAGATCTAAACACAGTGTGGATCACCAGTGCAGCTTTGTCTGAGGGGAGGATGTGTTTTATTTTGTCAGAGTTACTGACTATTGTTCTGTCTGCAGAAATGATTAAGGAAAATGCCTCTCAGATTTTCTTGAACCACGTGAGTGAGTCTGGCATCAGCATTCCTCGCTTCTGTCCAAGACCCTTTGGAATGTCTCGCTCCTGGTGCCACTCCCTGTCAAATTCCTCTCACCAGCCTCCTTAGGAGAACGGTGCGTACAGCACGCCGCCCAGCATCCGACATGATAGTAACTCTGCCAAGTACCACAGCAAATATGGAGCAGTGTTTATCAAGGGCAGGCATGAACTCTCTTTGAACTTTGATTCTAACTATTATCAAAATGCAACAACGGAAATATTACTGGCAAGGATTGAAGTGTAGGCTGAGGGTCAGGGAGCCAGACGGTTCGATTATTGCTCTAACTCCAACCAGTTTCCCCTCAGGCATGTTTGGCTTGGCATGACATGGCACAATTTGCACCAGACACTGGAGAATGTGTAGGCTCGAGATTTCTCTGTCTGATGGCAGCCTTGTAGTGTAAGTGTCTCTCTCTCCATACTGAGGGCTTTAGGTTTTTATCTGCTGCAATCTGCTGTCAACGTGTCCTTGAGCAGGAGACTAAACCTGTCCATGCTTAGTCCTACTAAATCACTCTAGATAAGAGCATCAGGGAAAGTTATAGCATGTAGCATAGTTCTAGGAAACTGCCTCTGGAAAGAGAGTGTCAGTACACAAATCCCTGATAGGTATCGTCTAATACTGGAGTGACCACTTGTTGTGCAACAATACAATGGGAACAAACTGTTTTTTGTGTGTGTTCAACAGGTGCAGGGTGTGAGAGTGCTCAAATCTAACAACAGTGTGAATAATCATCTTTTATACTCTGGGATTGAGCTCATTTTATTATTGAGCAGCTGGCCCTCAATATCTTAATCAGCAGTTAACACAGATTCTGCTGCTGTTGCTTCCAGGCTCATGTTTTAAAGCCACAGTCCCTTGGGTTTCCATGTGCACACAGCACCAAACACTGAATGTGCAGTTTGGTGCTGACACTACACCACTACAAGGTTGAGCCACACAAACAACTATAATGCATGTGGATTTTCTTAAGTATGCCCAGGCTGAGTGAGAAAACACTGTTATGTCGTAAAAACCTGTATGTGACTGAAACTATAGCGAACAAGACATGATTTATGAATTGAACCTCATGGATTCTGAGTTGTTTTTGTCACATGAAAACATTAGCTTAAGCCTCTTTTCATTTGTAATTTGGATCCCTTTACATTCATACTTTAGATTTTGAAATGCAGAAAGACAGAGGTGGGAGCAACGACTATTATTCTAATCAAATTTAGCTCTTATTCAATTCTGATGACATTAAAAAGTCCTTAACTGTGTCTCCTTCCTTTAACGTTGGATCACATTAACATGCCTTATATTTTTATACATTGGCCTTTTGTTCAACATTAGCAACATTTTTGTCTTTATTTTGGATTTTGCACTTTGTTGCTCTTGTTCGCTTTGTTACTCGACTATTGCTGCAGTAAATCTGGAATTTCCCAATCTGGGACCAACGAAGGACTATCGCATTTTATCTTCTTTGCAAAAATATCCACCTTCGGTCATAATTAGTCATGTCTCTAATATGTTTTTTTTTTTTTTGCTAATACTCCCAGAAAAGTCATTCCAGTGTGCAGCAGTAAAATCTCCGCAACCATAAAAAGAACAAAGATTTTCAATGTAGTTAATGCTCACATTCCCTTCAGACACATAGGAAATATGGGATTAACCTTGCAATATTTTTTTTTTTAAAAATCTCCTGAGGCGAAAAGCCAAAAATAACTGCTAAGCGAAGCTAATCCACAGTGTGTCGGAGTATACATCTTTTTTATCTGATGACACGGTACACTTAGACTTGGTTAGACTGATGAATGTGTGCAGCAGGTGGCCATTCCCACAGCAAAGTGCAAAGCCTGTTGGGTTATCTAAAAATATGTGTGAAAATGAAGCATCCCAGAGGTCAGTAGAGTATCACGAGGGTGCCACTGAGGTGAGGTGAAGGGTGACGGGGCACACATTCCACTCCTGGAGTCTTGTGAAATGACGCAATGGGCTGAAGCATGTTTCACCCTGAGAACATTTTCAATCCATCATGCAGGCTGCGCGAGGGTGGGGGGCTGATTACGATCCCTGTTCGACTGTGGGTGTGTCATACCAGTCTATGGGTAGGTATTATTTAACTGCAGCCCAATACCAGACTCAATCTACGATCCCAGGCTGTAAAAATGTACAGAAAATGATCGTGCACTCAATTTCATCATGTGCAGTGAGGTTAACTACATGTAAATTCGCCACTGTAGAAAGTACTTTATGGAAGGCTGCACAAAGCTGAGCCAGTAATTAGCCTGCTTGGACAAATGAACATTCAAGGCTGCATTCCTGTTTACTTGCAAAAGCCCTTGAGACTAATTAAAGCTGTGTTCTCTCCCAGTAATCCAGCCCCTGACTTTTACCTCAGGGGGCTCATCTATAGTCCTGACTGGTCAATATATGTTAGCATTTCCTCTTTGGTTAATAGTTAGTGAAGAATCATTAAGTCATGAGTACTAACAACACTTGGAAACAAACAATTTAGACTTCTAAGTTGTACGTAAAATGCTTTTTGCCATCTCTCATAGCAGTGGACAAGCAGAAAATAGCTTTAAATGCCTTTAATGTCAAGATAGGGAGGAAATAGTCTATTTTAATGGTGTTGCCGGGAAAGAATAATTAATATGCCTTATCTTAGTCATTGAGGGGTATTACTTTCCCTAACAGACAGGACCGAGGCGATAGCATGCTTTTCCTGTGCGCTGCAGCTTCCACAGATACAGCAAACACAGCAGTGAAATATATCACAGTCACCCCTTTGGCTGCACTCCAGAATTAATGTAACATGGTCAATTGCCAAAAAAATGATGCCTATGTCATCCACTTTTCTGCAGTAAAACAATGAGCGCAGTTCGACTAGGTGGTGTGAAAGAAAATATAAATGAATAAAAATGAGTTTCGTGGGGAAAAAAAATACACAATGCTGATGTAGCTCTGAATTATTTACAGAGTTGGTCCTTTTAGATGGACACAATCTCTCATCTGCTCCCATGGTGTGTTACGAAATACATCGATGCTGTCGTATCATGCTGTGATTGTAGTAATGCTCAGTCATCATGACAGAACGCAAATACCATGCCAGTGCGTAACAGTGCTGACAAGGCATATAGTTTCATAGTGATTTTCAGCAATCTTTTTTTTTTTTTTCACTTTTGCACAGACCATTACTTGAGAAATTTATCTGAACCTTAAGGAATTTCCAGATGTCTCAAAGAAACAAAGAACTGCTGAATTAACTGTTCTCCAGCAACCTGAGAAGTGGTTTTTATTTCATCATTACAGAATTTTAATCCCGGTTTAAATATAGCACAAGTTGCTTCAGAGGCGTTACCTCCCGTGGCCCCCATTGTTGCGTTCAACCATGTCTAATCTCTTGCGTAACAGCAGGGCATTCACCTCTGTTTGGTTGCTCATTAGTTGTAATTCAATAGCAACACAACAAATGGTGTTCACAGAATATACAAGCTTTGCTTTGTTCACTCATTGCATTTTGTACAGTTTTTTCAGCCTTCTTTTGTAAAATGGGAGATTAATCTAAGACGTGTAGCCTTGATTGTCAATGTCACAGTGTGATAAAGGTGGGAACAAGAACTAATGTATTCATAACAAATAGCTTCTATTTGTTTTTGTGTGCGTGGATGGGACAACATGTGTCTTCACATTACTTTTCACCAGGACAAGATGTTCCATGTGAATTATTTGCATTTCCCATGATACCACACATGCAATTTTTCATGATCGTGCACAAACATGCACTGAAACTCGGACATTTATTATTACTCAAGCTGAGACAGGAGAAGATTAAGTTTACATTTCAATGAGACCCTTTGATTTTGCATTTGCTGTTACCATAAAAGATGAGATAAATTGTGGAGGCAGCTGTGTTTTGCTGTATTTTGTGTTTATGTACACCCTCATTTCTAATAAGCCATGGATGGGATAAAACTGTATGGTTTGTACATCATTACCCCACTTTCCCCGTGTGTCTCAGGGCTAAAAAGTACAGTAAGTATGGATTGGAAGGCTAACAGACAACAGGGCTAAAAATATCCCACTTTAAATGGCACAGCATGTTTAGGGTGAAGTGGAATCTCGCTGCTCAGTGACCCAGTCTAAATGATCAATAAATCTGTCCATCACTTAACAAGAGCAACATTTTCATAAAGTTTACAAAGGCACAGAATCACAAAACTTTGAATAAATGTTTGCTATCGCAGTAAAATTAAACTGGATTTAATGTTGGTTAAAGTCCAAAAACATGGCTATGGAGGGTAAGAAAGGGCACAACTTTGTCATTTGTTTATCCACTGTGTTCAGCAAATCTCATGCTGTTCACTGGGGCTTTCTCAAGGTGAGAAGCCAGGGCAGTGGCACCAGCTCTCAGCGGGGCATTTACTGTGTGCATAGTCTGCTTGCAGAGCTGGCAAAGTCTTGCTAATTAATCTTAAATTAAAATGCCCTTCACAACTGAATCAGACTTTTGTAGGACCAGTGGTTTGCTGGACGGATTAAATTTAAGACAATTTACAGTTCAATGCAGCACTGACAAAACCGAAGTGAAATACTTCAACTATGCAGATGCACGTGTAAGAGTGAACACTTTGGACACATGTGACCGGTTTATTCCCTCTGGCTGTGCACAAACGCAAGATACTGTGATTCATGTATTCAGTCTCAATTTATTTAGCCTGGATAACAGTTAGCAGGGATGCTAATTTGTGCCGTGTACCCAGATCTATAGTGAAATGAAAACATTATGTCATCATTGTGCATGAAGGCCAATAAAACCAACACTTAACCCTGGGTGGGTGTGGTTGGAGGACTAACACCCCAAACAGACTGTACAATCAGCAAGACACCAGGTACGTATAAATTATGAATGGAAAACGGCAATTTAACCCAATCCTGTGTAATTATATGATGGTATATATTGAACGGGTTACACACATCAATAGACATCAATGATCCAAAAACTTTTAAAAAAGAGCCTCTATTCCAAAGACGCCATCCACAGTTCATACTACTCAGGCAAAAAAGTGTCAGTGCAATGATAGCCATTTTTACACTTTTGGCTCAGCAAGAGACAGTCGTGCTGATCAGGCACAAATTGTCAGATTAAGCAGCTGGATCGCAAACTGTCCACCAAGGTCAAAAAAAAAAAAAAAAAAAAAAAGTTTGTACGTTTGTGGAACTTGTAAAAAACCTGATATGCTTGAGTTGTCAGATCCATAATTTAGAAGGAATATAAGATATTCAGTGGCAGTACTTCAAAGTGGGGAGGCCTGCAGCTGGCTGGGAATGTCCAACATCATAATGTGAATCTTCTCTATGTGAGCCCTGAGCAACACAGTGATAAAAATAGTTCCTATTAATCCTTTGAGAAAACTAATTTTATTTCGGTTTATGTATCATGGTGCAATAATTTCTCCAAAATCCAGTATATAAATTGTCCTAAACACAATGAAACGCACATCCCTCTTCTTCCACACTGACCAGGTCGTCTCAGTGCTTTGTCACCAAGTGCATTAAAGCTCACATCAGTCACAGTGATTATTAACACACTCTCTAGCTTTCTTATATTTTAAGAGGAAGCATTATATGTCCCTTGAGGAAATGTGTGCGGAGGGAAATGGTTTTGTCTCCTCAATGGGCTCTTTCAAGTACTTCCTGGGGAAAGGCTGGTCCACGCTGATATATTGTGACCCTTCACCGCACACTTGATCAGTGGGTTCAGTTTCCTTTGCCTTAATAAGTGACTTTTTTCTGTTATTTTTTTCTAAACGGGGTCTTTTTTTTTTAATGCAAAGCTTGTGGGACACACAGCTACGTTGCAGATGAAGTGATAGTAATTTTAGGAGTTTATAAAAGAAGAAAGTTAAAGTATTTGGCCACTCGTTAGGTGGCCATTTGGCTCAGCTTCACATCTGTATGATAATATGAACGATAATCTTTAAAATGTCTTTTGCATTTTGGAATTGTACTAAGAGAGAAAGCAGAGAAACCAACATGACAACTTATAAACAAATATATTTCCTACAAAGTTTTCATGAATGTTCAAACAAAACTTGAAATTTAACTCTCCAAGACCTCAACAGCTGGCAGCCAATGTTTCAAATAACCACTAATCATATCAGGACTTTAAAATAACTCAGGTAAAATACAGTTTTTCATCATTTTATTGGCATCAGATATGAACCATTTGGACATGAAGAGGCTCTTAGTGAAAAATGATCATCTTCTGCAGTGGTTGTAGACGCTTGTTTACATTGTGCAGATTACATTTTAACTGCAAAAGTCACTTTTTCTTCAGTTGTTGCTGTTTTGATATAATAACCTTTGAATTTACTCTGAACTTTTATGAACACTGACAAGATCAATTATTTTAAATATAAAAATATATATATAAAATACCTGATTTTTAGTGAATAATGTGAAATGATGATAACTCAAGTAAGAAAATGTCGATGAAAATGAATGCCACTAAACAAGATCTTGAGGGTTTAAAATATATATGGGCATATGGTGAACTTTTGACAAAATAATGAGCACAGGCTAATTATTATTACAATTTTATACCTGGATATAACTTTGTTGGCTGCCTCAATGCCAGTAATTTTCAACCTTGAGGTCAGGACCCCATGTGAGGTCGTCTGGACGTCAAATGGGGTCATCCTGAAATTTTTAGTAATTGATAAAAAAAAAATTATTAAAAAATATATGGTGAGTTGACAGAGACAATCACATACATATAACAGACAAGACAAACTGAAGCTGAAACTGAAGCACTGTGGTACTGTTTATCTGTCAAATGTTCACTGTGGTTGGTTTCAGATGCTGCAGCTCTTTCATAATTCATAGTTTAGTTATTGTTTGTTCAGTATTAATTATCAGCCTGTAAATACAAGCTGGACTTTCTGTACATATCCTGACCAAGGAAAATCCAATTCTGACTTTGTGCAATAATCTGAACCTGATTTTCTGCCTCCGTCCATAATAATATACATTATATAAACTAAATGTGTCTAAAATGAGTGTTTATTTGAAACGTAATACAGCAAACTTTTACATGATCAAAAACAATCGCCAGAAATTTGTGATGTTAAAATGGGGTCGTGAGCCAAAAAAGGTTGTAAACCACTGTTCTATGCCAAACTATTTAATATTTTATGCCATATATAATTATTTTAGAAGCTCTGGATACAGGATAATGACAATCCTCAGTATGTATCATGAGAAGAGGGAGAAAAGCTTTGACTGCACATCTCTCCTTCCTTTCTTTATATAACAGGATCAGGCAGATGGTGTTTGGGTGAAGGAGGCTTGCACACTTTACTCTGCTCACGATAATCAGTGTTATAACTATTAACAACATTGTTAGAATATAACCACGCAAGTAAATGTTCAGCAACCCTCAAAGCATGATTAACCCATAAAGACAGCAACTGGTGACCAAAACCATCTACTGATTTAAAATATTTGATAACTTCTGAACCCTTTATCCTATCATAATTGGTGTAAAATGTCATTTGCCGTCTTTTCATGGTCATCAGATACAACCCATTTGGACGTTCAGAGGCTCCGTAGTGAACGTAGCAACACTGTTATCTTCTACAACACTGATTCATCAATAAAATCTATGAAGTTTGATCAATGACAGTGGATGGAAACACTTGGTTTGTGCTCAGTTCATGATATCTTTGCTGAAAAAGTCATTTTTTCTTCAGTTTTCTCTGTTTCTGATCTGATAACCCTCAACTTTAATCTAAGTTTCTATGAACAGCTGCATTATCAGTATATTCCAAATTCATCAGATTCAAATCATTAATGCTACTGTAGCTGACAAAGTTCTTTACTTAGGCGCGCTGATAGTGGCTTATGTTGCCCCACGACCACTCCGCTTGTCTAGGGAATGTGGTCTGGCAGTCCCAAAACTTTGCACAAGACAATCCAGGCTCTTTTCATGGGTTATTCAACGTTGGTGGAATGATCTACTGAGCACTACCAGAACAGAGGCGTCCCTGCCTATCTTCAAGAAGCTCTTGAAGACACTACTCTTCAGCAAACACCTCCTGTCCCAGCACTTTCAAAGACTCCATTTGGAATGTATTATTATGTTTATTCCATTGTTTTATTTGGTATTTTTATTTTACTGTTTTAATTATATAGCTGTTTTTATGTCTTTTTAATCCATTTGTGTATTTTATTCTATCATTTTGCTTTTTTATTCTTTTGTACGTTACTACTTTTAATTGTTTTGCTGTTTTGCTGTCTTTAATCTATTCTTGCTTTTTATTCTTTTATTTTGTTTTTTTATTCATTGTTCTGTACAGCACTTTTTGTCCACTGTGATTGTTTTAAGGTGCTTTACAAAAAAAACATAGAGAGTTTAATTGTTAATCTTGCCCTGTAAGTTGCTTTGGAAAAAAGTGTCTGCCAATTGCATCAATGTAAATGTAAATAAAACCCATGAATATAGAAGAAAACAGCTGTAGAATAGATGCCCTCTGTAGTGACCACTATGCATCAAAGGGTTAGTTGTTTAAGTTCCATATCAGCCAACACAGTGAGCACTCATGCATGATCTCATACACTGTAATTAATACCATTACTGTAACTTTTCTGTTCTAGATTAACCTGATCTACAGTTACATGTTTGAGTGGAAATCAAGTGCTTGTTGTTTTTAGACTGAAATTAACAGGGTTCTTTTTGCAGATTATCTCCACGAAGTGAGTCATAACTAGTATAAGAGTAGAAGTAGAGTGTGTAAAAATGACAGAAAACATCAGATTAGCTGCATTAAAATATTTAAGAATATCACTTTCTGATATTGTTTCAAAAATTAAATGCATGGTGTATAAATAAGTGGACATTTTTATAACTCCATAAAAAATAGTTCCATTCAAAAAATGTCAATCATGTTATTTTTTTTCATGCCTAAAGAGGAATAAAAACACAAAGGACAAAAAAAAATTGATTCAGGTTTTCGTAATTCATGCATCAAAGGATTAAATTCAAGATTTTTTATTGAAAAAACACAAAATACAGAGGATAATATCATTAAAAACAATGGTGATGAATCATTTAAGAAAGGTGAAATCTTATCAAGGTTATTTGGCAAGTGCTTCAGAAGTAACACTGGGTCTTTATGGGTTAATCATTGTCCACATAACCCTGGTGCAATGCACTGTTAAAGCGTAAATGTGCGCGTAAAGGACAATTTTCAGTTTTTCGTGTTACTTTGAGACATATTTTGAAGCGCGTGTGTGATGCAGGTTTGCTGGAAAAGAGTTGTAAACTAACAAAACGCAGTGTAGTGAGCTGCAAACTGCAAACCCCTGCCAGTAACATTAACGAGGCTGCCAGCAAGAGTTGGCGCTGTGCAAATGTTTGAGTGCGTGTCCGCGCCTGTGCGTTTTTCTCTGTGTGTGTGCGCGCCGGAGCTGTGGCAGCGGTGTACAGCATGGCAGACTGCAGTAAATACAGTGTTGAAGAGGCGGGGTTTGACATCTCAGCACTGAAAACATCTCTAATCCAGTATTTCAGGTGCCGGAGTCGACTGAGGAGCGACCATTTGCTCACTACCGCCGCGCATCAGCGAACTGCCGCAGAACTGCACGACTCCTCAAACCGGAATAATACCGCAAGTGGACGCACACGGCTGCTGGGATAATTCTAACAGGGGACGAGCTGTAAGAAGCCGGAGTGGGAAGTTTCAGCTGTGACCAGACGGCACTTTTTTTCCACGGCTGGTGTTGTAGTTTTACGCGTCTCTCCCTTTAAGTCCATTTTAACCAGCGACTCCCAGTTCCTCCTCTTCGAAACTCAAGCAAAAATACTCCAACTCTCGTCCCGTCCACACTGGAGGATATTACCACTCGTGGGCTCTTATTCTCTCCTAGGTGAGTGTCTGATAATTCCACTTTGAGACGAGTAGCGTCATAAACTTTCCGAGTTTACACTTTAAAGGCGGAAATGTAGCTTTACCTGACGCTCAGGTAAGTCGGAAACCAGGTAGCTAGGCCGAACGGTACGTTAGTTAGCTGCTGTTTGTTGCTACATTTTACTTCGCACACCTGTCAAAGTTAAAATATCCACTGGAAAAGTTTAAAATCAACACTTATTTCGTTATTTGCGACAGGTATTATGCTAAATTCACTGCTCGCTTTTCTCTTTCGGGCATGCGCAGTCGTGTTTTTGTTGCTAGGTTATTAGTTATATCATAAAATATTAAAATATGACACCAAAATGAGGCACAGGTGAGCACATTCATTAATTTCTGTTCTGTATATTATTATTTCTAAGCCCTTTTTAAAAATAGAATTTGTCAAAGTGTAAAAGCAGTTTTTCTGTTTTTTATTGTGCCATATTTAGATAAACAAGCTCAGTGTATGCTAGCTGCCAACTGTCCTGGTATGTTTTGGTGTGGACTCAGAGGTTTCACATTGCGTAACTGATGCACACCCATTTATATTGCTTCAAAACATTTAGAATATCCAGCTTATGATGTCAAGGCTTTAACTGACAAACCTCCATTATGTGCATCCTGTAAATTGTCCTCACATTTGTAATTCTAGTCATATGATCCATGAGAAGTAGGTCTGAGTCTCATAAGAAGCAATGAGATCAGCTGCAGATGTCATGCATACTCATCCTTTACGTTTGGGAAGAACATTCCCTTTAAGAGCAAGAGTAGCATTTGGAGGTATGCTGAAGAACCAGTTGTGACAGCAAGCTTTCCATGGTACCTGTTTGTTTCATTGCAGCAATATGTGGATTTCTCTTACTGCGTGCTCCATTGCTTCCATAATGCTCCCAGTTGAAAGGTTTAATTAATTAACTCGTGTGTCAAAAACACTGGGGGGAAAAAAATGAAGGAAATAATATTGAAAAGCTGCTGTCAAGCTGAGGATATTAAGGAAACGATCTGAGGAGCTGAGACCAGGATGTTATCTTGGCATCAGACTCTGTCCAATGTGGGATCCTGGAACATGTGCTTTGTTCTTTTTTTTCCTCTGTTGGACACAGTAAAGAATAATGGGTGACTCAGTGTGGTGTGGGTGACCTGTTCAGTTTCACAGGGTTGAACACAGTGACCGCGTGCTGGGAAGTGGCAAGCCTTTGAGCAGGAAGCCCACACAGGAAACGACCGCTGCATTGTTGCCCGAAGGCTTGAACCATGTACGCAGTCCATGGGGAATTTAAGTGAAGTTTCACTGTTAGTGAAGGGTTTAAGTGTGCAGCATCACATTTTATTGCTTCTTCAGTTAAAGACAGTGGTTGCTTTTCCAAAGGCTTTAGACTTTTATGCTTTTTTTTTTTCTTCAGCTCTTAATTTCTTATAATACTCTGACTACCAGAAGATTTCCACAACTCTGACCCATCAAGTGACAAAACAATGAAACATGGTGTCCATGAACTTGAGGTGAAGTGCAGAAAATAAACAAAACACCATTAAAGGCAAGTGTATTTAGATCCCAGTGACAGATACTTAGTTCACCAGTTTTTGAGAAACCATGTAAGTGTTAGTCAAGTGGGGGTGGATGCTGTCAGCTGTTATACTTAGAAAAAAAGTCTTGCAGATTTGTGACTTCATTCCTACATTTATGAGTCAGATTTTCTGAGAAGATTGCATGACATGAACCAAAATAAAGAGCTATTTTTTTCTTTCTTGTAAACAGAAAACTTCCTCATACATTGGAATGTGTTAGTAACTGACCCCTTATTTGTCAACATTGAGATTTGATGCTGAATTTCCTATAAACCTGTGCACCTGGCAATAGAAATAATACAGCATTTTATCCTTGAATTTTGAGGGATTCAGGGGGATCTAATTGCATAAATAGAATATTATTGTACTTATTTGTGTTTGCATTACTGTGTATGCAAGTGTGGTGAGCAGGTCGATACATGGAGTTTTCTGTGTTTCTACTTCTCGCTAAAAATGGACTTCCTTTTCGTCTGTATTTTATAGAGAAGCATTCAGTGTTAAAAGTTAATTACTGGCATCTCCTATTGGAGGTGGGTAGGCAAAATTGTTCAGTCTTGATGCATATATATATTTTTTTATGTTATAGATGAATATTAGCCTACAGTTTCAATCATTTGTTTTCAAGCTCCATGAAGTCGAAACCTGACTTGACATTAGTCTTTAAGGAGAAACATATTAACTAATAATAATATTTTAAAATGAACAAACAGGCTGCAGTTTTAATTTTGTTCTGTTTGAGGAGTAATCTCAATTGTACGATTAGGACATCTTTCACAATTTTCAGAAAATGAAACCCTGTTTAATTGATTTCATTCATTATATTGCCCAGCTCTACCTGCTGTGTCTCATTGTGGAGGAGTGTTAATGAAATTAAAAAGCCCAAAATGAACAAAATAAGCACAAATTTTAATGAGGGGCATTGGCATCTTTTGCAGGCAGTCTTTAAGTTCACTGCGAGATGTCACTTAAAATCACAGAAACACATTCACTAATAATAAATTACAAGGAACGAACACTTTAAATTTTTGTTGAGCAAGAAACATCCCCATAGGAGCTATTTACAACAAGCAAACCCTGATTAATTGAATTAATTTGATATATTGCCTCGTCTGCTTAAATAAATAAATAAATCCACAAAATTGACAAAGTAAATGCATGATTTAATTGTTGGAGTTTTTTGCACCAAATGTGAAACTTTACTGCAGAATGTAGCCAAGTATCACACTGAACCATTCACATCAAAAAAGTGAACATCAAACTGGTGGTTTTAGATTGGGTTATGTGGGCAATCCAGTGTGTCATTTCTGTCTCTTTTTGAGTTCTTTCATGTTAGTTTCAAAATGTTAGTATTAAGTTTTACACACCACCTAATGAAGTGTCATGTCTGCGTGGGTAAACTCAGTGTAGGTGTGAAAAAGTTTGAGTCATTTAAAAACTGTCTTGCATTTTGTGGCTCCAGAGGTGTTTGTTTCTAGTTAGACCTCTATTTTTTTTAATTTTTTTTTTACGCTTTTCATTTAGTGACAGATAATACGAAGAAGAAATTGTGAAAAAAATCAATATCCCTGAGTAAAAGAAGGAAGATGCACCACACAATGCCACCCATGGGAGCAAGAAGTGTTGCGGAATGTAATCCCCAGTAAGGAAAGCAATTCATCAACACAGAGTCCGAGTTGAGGACTTATAGGGGGAACTCTCCCCGCTGTCATGCAGGTGGATACTGCACCATCTCATTAGAAAGATGTATTGATCTGCATTGATTGAAAACAGACAGGACTAAAGATTATCTAATATAGTCACAGAACTTGTGAAGTGCTGAAGCCGTTTTGTGATAAATTAAGATTTAAACTAAGCCTGTGACGATATTTAGGGTGAAAGGACTGATGAGAAGAGAATAGACTTTGACACATCATCTATAGTGCAATTTCATAGGCATTAGGCGGTGTTTAAAATAAACTGTTGGGACAAAAGCGTCTTTAAATACTCCTCTGCTTCCTCTCTTTGCTGTTTCTACAATGTTTATATTTTCACCTTTTTATAGACTTTGAGTTAGTGTGACTTAATTTACCACAGGTTGATTCATCAGATGCTCTCTGCTTTACCATATAAAGGAGATCAATTGAATCATTCTTAATGAGGCAATCCATCAACAGATCACTAATAGCTAAATTATAGCGTCACACTCTCCATTCCTTCACACTGAACACATCCACATCTTTCTGACTCACTGGGCCTGTCAGAGCTGCTGATGCACAACACAGTCTTTGGCTGATTACTTGAAGGTGCTAGACTTGGCGTTTTCCTGACGACAAAGGAAAAACATCGACGCCATCTTGGACTTTACTTGATAAAACTTAACAGGACATTGTTTAGAAAGGATGCTGTATCACTGCTCTCATAAGCAAATGTGAAATAATCTTTTTTTTTTTTTTCAGTTTTGTCAGTCATGTAGCATAGATATGTTGTCCTGCTGTAGTTCACTAAGGTTTTTCTTCGGTTTTAAGAGGGCTTCAGTGCTGCACATACTCCAGCATTGTCCTTAAACTTGTGGAATACTTAGTATGTGGAATACAAGTGCAGCAAAAGACACCCTTTTTTCCAATTAAAAGCTTAGAAATTGTGCATAATTATTATCATATATGTCTACAAAAAATGTAAGAAGCAAGAACCTCCAAAAGTTTAAAACAAAGCTTATCATAAGAAGTCAAAGGTGAAGCAACAGTTGTTCTGGATGACGGCAGTCCAGAATAGATTGGGTGCTTCAGATAAAGCCAGGTATTTAATTTGACTTTTGGGACATTCCAGACCAAAGCTGACAAAATGTGATGATATTTTTGGTTGTGAATAACAAACAGTGCACCTATGTCAAACAATAAGGGACTTTTACAGGTGGCTGTTGTCCCAATCTTGCAACCGACGACAGTTTCGGACAATATTCTGACAGTCACAAATTCAGATTGGCCATCTCGCAGCATATCTACAGCTGTGACAGTCTACTACAACCAATAGGACGTTGGATTGAAATTACATATTAATTAACATGCCATAAGTAGCTAAAAATACCAGTAACAATGTGCAGTCCAAAATAGCAGCACAGGTGGATGACATGTGCCGATGAGGATTTGTTCTTATAGTTTTACCTGTTTCGTAGCCTGAGATTCCATAAGGACAATGCAGTCTACATGCATACAATTATCTCCCGCACTGCTACTGCATGTTTAAAGTTTTGACACAGTTGCAAAGTGCTGTTTCATTTCAATAGCTTGACTCCTTTCCCCACTTGCAAATATACCCAGAAGACAAATTTCACCTTGCCAAAACTTTGCAGTCACTTTTGCTGCATTCTTCACTTAGCGGCACCCAAGGCAACTGCAATTCATTTAAAGAAATATAAACTGACCAAACAACCCTGAGGTGTTTTCCATATTCCACACCGACAGGTCTGGCATCATCCTCTATCTGCGGCAGTGACAGTGAAGATGCATCTGCAGAAGTGAGACTATTTATTCATCACGTGTAGATAATTGGAGTTACACTAACATACTGAAATTCTAGTGGCACCTTCTCTTGAATTATTCATGTTAGAAATGGGTCAGGGATCCTTTGAAAGCAGGAAGAAGTGGCAGTGTGCTTTGTTTGCTTGTGAGATTTAAGTTTGTCATTTTTTTTTTTTCATGAGCTCACGTTATATTATGAGTCATATTGGCCTAGTTTTGTCTTGATGTGCTTTACAAACGCTTCAAAAGTGGGATTAGTGGGGTTATCGGCTAACAGTTTAGCTAAACTTTAAACCCATTTGGATTTTGCATTTGGATCTTGTGAAGATAACGTGAGGTTAAATCTGACCGCACCAAACCGGCTGCATTCCAGTTCAATCACTCCCCTCTTTTATTAATATTTAAAAGTTAATTCTAAAATAAGATAAGAGTTTATTGATCCCACCATGGGGAAATTTCACAGTTGGCAGCAGTGGGTTACAAAAATAAAGTGCCAGGAAGACGGCCTGAAAACATACAGTGTGAAATATTAAAAATAGATAAAGAAAAATTTATATTTATATCAATATTTAAGTAAATTAAGCTTTACACCAAATACAAAATGCATTGTTAATATTTAATGATATCTTTTGTCTCCATTGTATTCATTGGAGTGTGAAGTTTTTTCTATCCTACCTCACTGCATATTACATTTTAGTGCAACAGTGACCTAATTTCACGTTCTACCTTATCTCATATTATATACACTGTTGTTGATATCCATGTTCCCTGTAAGATAAACCTGCGTCTCTCCATGTACTACTAAGTCAACTGGGAGGAAAAAAAAAAAAAAACTCCAGGGTGTTTGGACGTATTTGGGAGCTGGATTTATGAAAGGTCTTGTAATACTCCCCCATACATCAAACACTTATTTGCTTTGTGAGAGTTTTTGAAATCAAAAAAGAACTTAGGAAGTGTTGGCTGTGATCTTGAGTGCTCATTTCAGATTAATGGCTAAGATTTTTTTCCTTTTTTTTTAATGTACAAAAGAAAAATTACACTGTCACATGCAGAGTAGTGTTGTACAGAAGTGAATATCTATTAGAAGTCCGTGAGCAATGGCTCTGAAATTTTTTTTATTTTTTTTATTTTACACTGTTAATCTTCTGTAGTTCAGAACAGCCATTTCAATTCTGCTCAGGTTGCAGAGTTGTGGTGATTGTCGATACAGACTGACGTAAAAATGATGAGTATGAATTCCGATATGACAAAGATTGAGGTCACACTGCAGGGCATCAGACCGGCATCTCATTTTGGACCAGATACGGCAATCAGAAGTGAAAAGATCAGATTCCATGTGATTTATACTGTTCTAAAAACATAAATTTGACTCACCCTTGGGGGGGTGGGGGGGGATCACAGTTGGTCCTTTTTTACTTCTTTTTATTGGTCCTGAGTCTATTGGTAGCCTTAGTCTCATTGTCTATTAGTTTCCAAGCGAACTCATTATGGTAGATTAAACCTGAAGAAAAGAAAAGCAGCCTCTAGTAAATTTACCTCCAAGACTTGGAACGGAAGGGTGTCAACAGTCGTCTTGGCTTACAGAAGGTAATGACGTAAAGCTGGCTCTGTGACAAGTTGTGGCCAGCCCATTGAGTCATTTTCTCCACCTGGATGCTTTATCAACAAGAAAGCAGATATTTCATGCGGGTGTAATCAGTTGAAGTTAACCAATGGATCTCTTTTCAGTTTTCGGGATTAGGTGTTTTATTAAGATATAAAACATACGTCTATGAAATTCAGTAAGAACGTTAATGTTGGTTAAGCCAGTGTGTGTTGTTTTAACCTTTATGCATTGAACATAGGCTATTTTTTTCCCCCTGCATTACAGCATGTCCTGCATGATGCCTGATGTAGCACAAACCCTGGAACATCTGATAGTTACTGGAAAAAAGAAAAATAATATTGGCAGCAAGAGGTAAATTAATTAGCCGCCCATGTAGCGACAAAATCAAGAAAGCACCGTTTGTTTTTGTTGAAGAGGAGCAAAAGGAACATCAGTATTATTTCACTACGCAGACAAATGACGCTCTTTGCCCTTAAGTAGCGGAGTATCATCTTTTCACTGAATTGTAGTCAGCATGTGCCAATTTCTCTTGGACGACGAGATGGCCTAACATAAGTGAAGTTGGCAGGTTTTCAAGTGGGATACCATAATGCAATAAAAGTTCCAGGACTACAACGACAGAGCCATATTTACCCCTGCTGTTGTCAGCAGTGTCACAATTCAAAACATGCTTTGACTTCATTCTCTGCTGCATCAAACTGACCTTCAGCAGAGTGGACGTGGAAATGTCTGGTGTGGTTTGTGCACAGTGGTGAAAGTCTTAAGAGATGCAACTCAAACAAAAAGTAGCTTCAAACACACTCGAAATGTCTGACTTGTATTGTCCTCGAGTGAGCTGACGGAGATTAAAAAACTACTGCTATACTCATAATAAGTGGAAAAAAAGATATTATCAGTTGTGTTCCTTCACTTGGTGTGATCAATGCAATGAGACCTGGTACCTAATTATGCAAGTTTCCAGTTTTGAGTTTAGATTTCGTGGCGTATGGAGAGCCTCGACGTGGACAGGCATGTGATGTCAGCGGTAAAGGTGTACTGTTTAGGTCCGTACAGTTTTCCACTTGCCCCTCCAGCACTCAAACTAATCCGAAAACAGCAGCTCTTAAAGGAACAGTCCACCGTGTTTTCATACTGAAATATGTCCTTCTCTGACCTGAGACGAGTTGATAGAGAC
>JAQQZY010000011.1:15778640-15793290 GCA_030068375.1 Ostorhinchus rueppellii
GGTGTGTGTGCAGCCCCCCCCCCCCCCCCCCCGTACCTCCCACCGACTGTGATGGAGGAGCTACAGTGCTCAGCGGCTGCCAAGTCCGTACCTGGATCGAAACATGGCAGCACTTCTGTGACTCCCCGACTCCCGGCTTGTAAAGGAATGTCGAAAAATACAAATACTTAGGCTCGCACAAGAGGCAGCACGCATCTCCTTCCTTTTTCAGTCATAGTCTGTTAGCCGTCTTTGTGTTTTATTCATCCATCCTGCTGTGTTCTTTCTTTCATCTCCCTTCAGTTGGACTTGGATGGGCTCTTCTTTACCACATCTTTGTGCCAATTTTTGCTTTTTCTACCTTCTCCTCCACTCTCTTCCCCCGTCATTTGCTTAATTAAGGAGCAAACAAGCATCTGTTTGCCTGCAGCTTGCCTGTGTGGAGCCTTTGTAGCGAGACACGTACCTTCCACATCTCATCTAATGTGATTGTGTGATTTGACCTCAGTGTAACAGTCACTTATGAATTAGCCTATGTGTAATAGTAGTGCAAAATATGATACGTTTTTCATCTGCTGCTGAATTCTATAAATAATGTTTGATCGTTTGTTCATAGTTTACCCAGAGATGTCGTGGCGGGGAAATTTTCTCATCAGATTTTAGCTATAAAGCTTTCTCATTATGCTTACACAACAAAACCGTTCTGATACCTCTTTGCGGAATGAAAACAGATGGTTCTCAAGCAAAGAGTTTTTTGTTATGTATACAATTTTTAAGCTTTTATAGATTAAATTAAATCACGGTTCTCTCGTGCAGACTAACAAATACCCATGATGCCCTGAAATACTCAGACCCACTTTAGAATCCAACATTATGAAGCCTCTTTAGAGTCCTCCGAATGATTGAAATACAAAGAAATCCTGTTTCATTGTATTTTAAGTGTGTTGGGATGAACTCTCAGACATATCTATTGTTTATATATGAATGGTCTTGTGTGTATACTTTCTATAGATCGGCTCCAGATGGAAAGATGTGGTCAGCAAATGTATAAAAGGTCACTTCCAGCCTCTCCTCCTCTTTTACGCTAACCCTGATGGGAGTGCCATCGTTGTAGATGACGCACATTACAAGACGCCTGTTAATGGAGATGTGCAAGGTATGAGGTGTTTCACAGTATATCAGTAAAATGATAAAATATTACAATTGTGTGTGATTTCACAGAATAATAATAATAACTGAGAGGATATGACAGTCTGACAGTATGTCCTGTAACTGTGATTATTATTGGCACCATTTTCACAATAAGTAAGAAGACTCAGGTGTGAAAAGAGCCTAATCTCCTTAAAAAGTAATATATTTTTAGGAATAAATCCATCAAACCATGTTTTCTTTTCAAGAATATGCCTGAAGAGAGCATGCAAACAGGGGTGAGATTCTACTTTTGAACCGTGTCTGGTTTTAATTTGTGGTTACTCAGTTACGCATTCATAAATACATTACTACATTAAAATAATCTAGACAAACAAATAATTCATAGATGCATTCCCTTCTTCTACAGTCCCAGGCCATATTGGTTGACATTTCAGGCACTAATGAAAATTTGTTGATGACAACAGCTAAACATCTTTTGGATTATATGTCCATGGATTTGTTTGGTTGGGAGGTTTTTTATCCCCGGTAAGGATCCTCCTCCAACTCTCCATGCTGGCCCTGCCCCAGGTCCAGGCAGTGGCAGCAGCTCACTGCCCATCAGAACTGACAGGGCGCCGGACCAAACTGGATGATCCTCCACAATCAAGAACAGTGTGTGGATTTTATAACTGTGTTTCTTATGAGCAGGTGAAGTTGATGTCCTACAATTTCAGTAGTAACAGCTATTGTCTCTTTCTTCTTATCTTCTGCAGGTTTTGAGTCTCCAGTGTCTGCCCCTAAAAAGTTGGACCTGACCAAGGAGAACCTGCAAGCCTTGTGGAGCTCAGCCACTTTAAATAAACAGAAGACTCTTTCAATTCTCAGCAAAGGCAGTGCTCAAACCAGTGGTGGACGGGGACCAGGTAAGGAACAGAAGTACAGCAGCAGCCTGTGTAAGAGAAGGTTTTAACACAAATCATAGTGAAATGAGTATAATTTAACTTTTTAAAATACTTTTTTTTTTTTTTTTTTAAATAAAACTATTCTTCTGTGAGAATATCCCCCCTCCCCCCGACATTATTAATGAGCTGACCTCTCTTCCACCACCTTGAAAGCTATTTTACTCAAAATCATTCTTTTTAACAGGATTTCTGCGGGTCATTAAAAAGCATTAAAAGTCATTAAAGAGATTTTGTGAAAATTAAGGCCTTCAGTGGCATTAAAAAGCATTAAATTCAATGTCCAGAGGCATTTAAAAATTTAATACATGTAATAGGGGGAAAAAAGCATTGTTATTTTTGATTTATTTTGATTATACAAACATTTAATAATTTTGATCCGAACTATAGTGTGATGATTGACCGGTGGAACCCTTTAATTGGCTATTGTTTATTCCATGAAGTCACAACACCGGATGCTTGGAATGCAACGTACTGTGAGCGTGTTCATACTGTGGTCAAAGAGCAGAGGAATATTAGCAAATGCTGGAAAAATGGGAAAATGCAAGTTTCAGCAGAAGTGTTTGGTGGAGGAACTATTCAGAACCTGGTTCAAGGCTGTTGAGGGTGAACTGTTCGAACTGCTCTTTTATAAAAACACTGTCTGCAGTTGGTCATGGACATTAAATTTGTTTTAAAGTGGCTTTAAAAGGAGCATTAAAAAGCATTAAATTAGATTTGCTGATACCTGCAGTAACCCTGTTTTAAATTTAACAAAATAAATAAACATCCAAAGAGAGTGTAAGAAATGTTGCTTAGTTGCCAAAGGAAGAAATGTTTAAGTATTTTGATAGTAGCACTCAATATTACAGTGGTGGTAGTAGTTATGGAAGGAATCAGCAACTCCTTTTAGGGACAGAAGTGACAAAGAGCTGACAGTTTTGCACTTATTTCAGTGTCAGAAGTGTGAACTTTGGAGCAAACTTTGAATGCGAGTACCTTGACTTGAAAGAACCAGATAGATGACGATGTGAAACATGGTATGTGTTAAATATTGGGTTAAATTGCATCGTTATGTTATTGCAGATGTTATGTTACTCTTTGAAGTTGTGAATGTACTTGATCTTAAGTTGTATGTCACTGCATTGTACTTGAAAGCAAGTTGCTTGAAATATGTTCGTCGAGGGGGAGTACTGAAAGCTTGCAGGAGTAGTTAAGTCAAATTATTGAGCTCTTTTATCTTATTTTTTTGGAACTGAAGAGGATATGGAGTTGAAAAAACACCTGTGCAGCAGCAGTCGTGGCTGGAATCTCATGTTGCTAACAGAACCTTGGAGTAATCGTGTTTTGCATTGTGGTGATTTTGTGACCTTTTTTTTTTTTTTTTGAATGAACATCTGCAACAGTTAGGAGTGAGTTACTTCTGAATGTCAGTGTTTCCATTTTGCTTTGTAGTAGAAATGTTCATAGTACAGCTATAAATAAGACTAAAGTGGTCAGATTGTGTAAAATCAACTAAATGCCGTGCATGAAAACATAACTTTGTTTGTTGATGGTCAAATTGTGTATGTCGTCTCATTATTTAGTAGCAACAGCCAATATGTCAAACAATGACAAGCTGTGAATGTTCTGAGTTGAGGATGTTGACGAGAAAGAAGGAGTAAAGAGACATGAATACAATGAGATGAAAATACTTTTATTAGCATCTACACTGGTGATGTTTCCCACTTCACTGACTTAAAGGGCTCATATTTTGCTAAACCCACTTTCATTAGTTTTTGGTTCATTTATTTGTGTATTTGGACCTTAATAGTTCATAAAGTTTGAATTTGAACCCTCCGGGTGCTGCGAAGCTATCTTTATTTTCATGACAGTAAAAACCGAGTGGATTTCTACAACTGCTTTCAATTCCTGCTTAATTTGTTATATTTTACAAGGAGTTAAGTCATGACATTTGCACAGAGTGCAATTGTCAAGACTTCTGACAATAATTGTTTGTCAGCAGCAGTGGTTGGAGCAAAAACTGAAAATATGTTCAAACTTTGAGCTGATTACCTAAAATGTTCAATTGTTGGTTGTATTAACGAACACAAGTGGTTGAAAGGCACAGAAAATGCGGATAACCACCTGTAGTGGGTGGGGCGTGAAGTGGCTCATGCATTTAAAGGGCCAGCAGTCAAAAGGACCTTATGTTATTACTCAGAAATATGGTTGAAGATGGACCTGTGGAGTTGAATTAATGAAGAATTCAGACCCAAGTAGAGCATTTACAGTTTATGTAGAGCACAGGGAGATGTTTTAAAATGCGTAATTCCTTTTAAAAAAACAAAATATCACTCCTTCAAATTGGAAGAAAAAGTCAACATTGGATTGAAATGACAAATTCTACAAATTCTGGTGATATGTCATTTGTCCAATTTTTTTGTCTTCCCATTTCTGTTTTACAGTGAAAACTGGCACCATTGATCCCAAGAGTCGCCTCAGGGAGCTTTCGCGTGAAGTAGCCCAAAGAGCAGGAGAGTTACGGGGGATGCATCCACCCAGAAGAGAGCCTGATAGGAGCGGTCAACGGAGACCGGAGTCACGGCACAGAGGTTGGTCACAGATGGGCGACATGTGGGCTGCACATCAAACACAGCACATGGACATACTGTATACAGGAGAATTGTCAGGCTTTATGATACAAAAGGCTAGCCTTCTGCTTCTCCAGCCCTTATGTAATCCTCAGTTTGGGAGCAATGTGTCAGAAAGGGGATTAAGTGCTGACGTCTGTTGGAGCCAGCCTTCATCCCACTCTCTTATATTCAGAGCCATTGGTTCCCCTTTCCTGTGGTCTGCCTCAATTTTTTACAAACAAACAAAACAAAGCCGACCAATATAAAGTAATGAATAGAATATAATTTAATTAAACTCCTGGGAATTTGAGTTCTGTGAATTTTCGCATCACATGGTCCTGCCACTTTTTTGTCTCCTCTACCCTCTTTCCTCACAAATAATGTGCGTGTCAGCTGTAATCAGAGAGCTGATTGGTCTGCTTGCTTTAATACGTCTTTAGTACATCACTGCTTTCAATTAAGTATCAGTGAAGGGATTACGGAGTGCAATTGTAACACACTCCCAAATCCACCACATCAACAGCAGTAGTCTGTGTTGGCACCAAGCTCACGTCTCACTGTGATTGAATGCAGTAGGCTAAAGGAGGCAAGTGTCTGCTGTGATAAATGGCAAAGCTGGAGGTGACATTACAGTTAATGTAAGAAGTATAAATTTACTACTACATAGCTCATGTCCAGGCGAGCACTTTGGTAAATGGTCATAATAGTTAAAAAAATAAATAGCTGAAGTAACTTGGATCCTTACTTTGGTCTGCATGTAAAATCTTTTTCATTGGCTTCGACAGTTGCAGTTCTCACATTGATTTGCAGTCTTGTGTACTGCTGACAATTTTGAGTCAGCAGCAGAAACTTGGTGGCGTCATATCTATATGAGCAAAAACATAGTAATGTTTGAAGTGATTTAACCCGAACACAGTCAGCAAAATCTAAAGCAATGTAGACTGCATCTCTTCCATGCTTCCCACTTGCTGAAAGCTGTGTTTTGTATTACATTCAATTTTTTTTTATCATCTATAAACATGGTACCACAGGTCTCTTTTACCCCAAAACATAACATCCTACCCTACCTCTGATACAAGCATCTTCAGATAATGGTGATTATAAATATTCGCTGGCTAAATAAAAGCCCTGACATTTTGCCATCCCAGAAGTCACATCTTTTTCTGTCGAAGTTGATCTTTTGTACGGTCAAATTAAAAAGAAAAAGGCCTCTTAATCACTTCTCAGGCTGTGCTGGGGTGTAGATAAATGAGGAAGTGTGGGAGCGCCTATAGCGGAGTGAACCAGTTTCCAGGAAGGATGTCTGGTCATATATTTGAAAGTGGCTATTATGTCTGGTGGTGTCCTTGGAATAGCAGACACATATACGTGGCACACCATCATGTGCAGACGTGTCACTTGATCATTTTGGAAGCATGTGCATGTGTTCTTCAGGACACAAATACACACTACACCAAGTAGCACGTTTTATTACCGGTATCTGCATGGATGTCTGTTCATTAGCCAGCAACCCTCTGTGTTTCACCGCTGAAGAAAATCGACTCCCGTTGGCTCTAATTTACACCTTCCTGTCATCTCCAGGCATAAATGTCAGTAACCCTGTTGTTGTCATGCCTTCCCTCACTTTCTGCACAACCTACTGTGTTCTTTACCACAGCTTTGTATCTCAGTGTTTAGGTGTCAGAAAATGCTAAATGTTGTCAAGAACAAAAATTTAAGTGTTATTTTTGGATTTTGAGAAAAGTCTGAAAAGAGAAAGCATTCTTTGAAGTCTTGTTGGCTCAGACTTTAACACATTTAACATGTATTCTTCTGCCATTAGCTGAAATATCTGTTTTAAAATATGTTTTCCTTGTTTTAGTTTACACATTTCTGCCTTCTAATCAGCCTTCCTCCACTTGAACACAGATCCAGGTCAGGACAGGACCTACTCTCGCTCCGTCTCCCCACCAGAAAATGGCTTCAAACACCTGGAGAGTCGACTGTACAGCAGCCAAGGAAAAGGTCCCACTAGGGCTGAGCGAACGCCCCACCTCGGGGGACGGTCTTCCCATGAACCCCCTCGCTCTCACTCAAGGGTCCAAGTGTTGCCCAGTGTGTCCAGTGTCAGTAGTAGCAGTAGTCACAGCCGCAGACTAGACCAGGTTTCAAATGGCTATGATACCGACAGTAGCCAAGACTCCCGAGAACGCCCTGGAAGTGGAGGGAATGGCCGCAGCAGGCCTAGTCGCCCGTGGAAACCCATGCGGGAGGTACTGAATGTGGACAGTGTTTTGAGCGGTAATTCATTGAGTCAGGAACGAAGGCAGCATAGTCCCAGAAGACGACCCAGCAGTCAGTCGCCTTCCCGAGAGAGAGAGAGAGACAGAGAACGAGAAAGAGATTTTACATGGGGTGGCCGGGAAGACCGCAAACCCAAGAGCCTAATGACAATTTACGAGGACGAGCAAAGGCATGAAACGGGAGGCAGCCGGAGCTCGTTGGACTCGGATGGGCGAGGTGGCTACAGTGACAAAGACAGGTCAAAGGGTTCGGCTACTTTGAAAGTCCGCAGTGACAACTGGAAGATCCAGCGGACTGAATCCGGATATGAGAGTAGTGACCGACTTAGCAATGGCTCAGCAAATCTTGACTCTCCTGTGGTGGAAAACCTTTCTTCAAAGGATCTGCGGCCGATACCTGAGCTGCATTCATCAAGGTAAAAAAAGACTCCCTGCTTATTCTGAATGGTTCTTGCAGAAAAACCAGGCCACTTCATATTCTCAGTGATGTATTTTTTTTGCTATGTGATGCTGATGTCAGAATGCAGCTTCGTCATCCTCTCATTTAAGGATTTAAGTCTCAAAAGTGCTGCCATTTCTTAATAATTCAAGATTACAAACAAACTGTTCTAAGAATAGCAAGACCCACTTAACATAAATGCACAAAAGGCAAACATGCCAGCCTTATTATGCAGGGCTGTCATGTATTGGCTTTGTAGTGCAGGTCTTGTTTGGAGATAATGATCTTAACTAGCTGACAAGTCCCGGGCTCAGAGGGGAGAACCAGAGCCTGTCCACACAGCAACGAAATTATGTCAATCTGCAAAAGTTAAATATAGTTTTGGCCTTTCATCCACATGACACCAGCGTTGTCGGTGCCCTGAAATTTTTTTTTGTTTTGTTTTTTTTTTTTTTGAGAACTAGTCCCAGAGCGGAAAATTCTCACAATGACGACCTTATGTTGCCATGTGGATAGGCAAAACACCGCTTTTTGGAAAAGGAGAAAACTCTGGACGTAACATTTGGTCAACAACAATGGCAGATTAGAGCTGTTTGTGCTGCTAAGTTTGCCCGTACTACTACAACAAAACCTAGTAATGCTGTATCAACTCGACGAGCAGTAGAGATGCATAAAAAGATACACGTCAGATACTTCTAAATCCACCATGGTGTCCTGTTAGAAGGGTGATCTGAACCCTGTATTCTTCTGTGATTTTAATATCTGTGGCTCTGTCTGTTTGTGTACAGCAGCACATGTAGGTGTGGCATACATACTGTATTACACCATTTTAATTTGAATTGAAACTATACATGTATGGATGCAAAACTTTTAGACTCTGCAAAACAAAAATACCATGAGCGTTGTCTTCTGGACGTAGCTCCAGGAGCTGGCTGACTCGTCACCTGCTATTGCATTATTCAAGTCTATCTCTTGACAGTATAATATAAAGTGTTCCTTAATTATTAACTGTACAGCATACGATTAAGGGGTTCAGAAATCGGATGAAATCTTGAAAGTAGATGACAAATTATAAACATTTGAGACTTGTATAGTAGATTAGATATAGAGTACGGCAAGGGGAAACGTTTAGATAATAAACATGAAACACAACAAAAAGAGAAAAGGGAAGGAAAAAGGGAAATGATTCATTTTGTACTGACAAGAAAATGACTGCTCCCTTTCCACTGAAACAGTCCAGAAGGTTGTGGTATCACATTCGACAAATCATTCACAGTAAAAAAAGAAACAAAAACATACATTCACGCTGAGGTCATAAAGCTTTATTGTGCTATTGTTGCTTGTTGCATCAATCAAATTCAGCTCCTTTAAGAGGTTGGAACAGGAGTAAAAATGCATGTTATGCCGCTGTTAAAGCTCATGCTCAGGAATATCTTGTGGCATTCAACATTTCATAAATAATAGAATTTATTGTGTGCTTTTAGGGATCACTTGACTCAAAGAAGAGGTGATGATTTGAAGGCTGATGCATTACATACTACATTTTCTACCGGTAAGTAACTTTTCTCCCACTTTACATAATTTTCCATCTTCTGCACACTTTGTTTATTGTGGCAGTGTCTGTCTTTTCAGTGCTTTCATGCCAAAGGCTTGCACTAAAAGCATCCACAAGTAAACATTGGGTAAAGGTTTGATCAAGTCAAGTTAATATTTAAATGATTTTAGATCTTACACAGAGAACTGCACCTTTTCTCAGCACATTGTGAAGTAGGTCATAGATGGAAACCTCAATTCTTCACAAAAGCTTGGCCTTGACATTCAAGAAATTTCCTCAACCCAATAGACTTCCGTGTGTTTTAAGGATCTGAAACATTAAGATAGTACTCAGCAATTTCCTTGATTTATTGTTCCATCACTAGTGTTAAGGTCACAGCCTGGTTGAAGGGATACTGCATGGAAATAAGTCTGCTCTGGTTTCTCACTGACTTGCCTTGACCTTTTTTTTCCTGAGTAAAGTTTATGCTGTGCAGCACATGGAGAAATTTACAGGGGCTCAAAGGGAAAAAAAATTATGACTATCACGCTGCTTTGTTTCATTAAAGGTTCTGTGAAACCTGTTAAACTTGGTTTGTGTTAGTATTTCTGTTCTTCCTCATCTTTTAAATGGAAAGAAAAGGAAGGAAATTGCAAAACGGCGAGAAGAAAAACTCATGAACAGGAACAAACATAGTAAGGAAAAGTGGAATTCATTCTGGTTAAAATCATCAAACTTGAGCTTTTGTAAAGAAACCGAAGGATGAACCTGTGAAGATGTTGCACTAATAGTTATTTTTATCTTTCAGGCGAGATGGAGGGAGATGAGGGGACATGTATAGCACCAGGGGGTTTACTGCAAGGCCCCAGCATTATCACAGAGGAAAAGAAGGGAAATGCCTTTTAGATGAGCAGATATCTTTAAAAAGGGCTCACTGATTCCCTCAACAGGAACACAGGGTTAATTTTAAACAAAAGGGGGAGATGAGTGAGCTTGTGGGGGCCACCCAGCTGTGCCCAGCCGGGCGGAAAATGCCACGACTGGGCCTGTCAGAAGGTGGTATTCAAATATGAGGCGAAGAAAATGCCATTCTGTAACAGAAATATTTCAAGTCTTGCACAGTTGGGAAACAAAACAGCAGCCAAAACGGTGCCTGGTTTGAGATTTAGCCAGAGGTGAAAATAACATATCGTCTAATCCGGGTCTGTTATTGTCTTGAACATATAGAGGTGCAGTAATTAAACAAGCCCAGTCCAGGAAATATACAGTACTCTGCAAAAGTCTCAGTCTATCTTTCGCTTTGTTGATTTTGCAGGGTTGAAATGAGCAGATGGATTTATTTTTCTTTCATTGTCTTTTCTTCAGATACAAGAAAATACAGGAAACGTGCACGGTCTTAAAACACACTCAACAAACTGAACTAAATGAGTGCTAAAGGTTAAAGTCAATGTTTAGTGCGACCCGTAACAAGAAGCAGCACAAACATCTGACGTGTTGAATCAAACCTGGTATAATAAATACATAAAATAAAAACAGAAAATGAATGCCATAAATCTCATTGTATGAACCAAATAATTAAATGCATGTTAAGCAGAAGGAGAGGTCACATTAAATACTACCACTTTGGTTCGTACAAGCTGTTTTATTCCCCCTGAAGTTTTTGTTTTTATTGCTTTAACGTTTCATACTTCACAGATCCAGATTGCATCTTAAAAAGACAGAGAAATACATAGGTGCTGTGTTTAGAACTTCAACAAACCCAATGTCGGTCTTGAGCTTTTGCACAGTGATGTATATTTAAAGTATATTTTGTGTAGAAAAAACAGCAAAATTCCACTTTTTAAATAAATGCTCCAAGTAAAGAACATGTTGCCTTTTGTATAGTACTTCTATTTTTTCTCTCTGAGGTGGTTTGCCCCCTAGTGCCTTTAAGGAGACATTACCATATCTGCAGATTACATATTTACTTCATTTCCCATTGGCTATTAACCCTTTCATGCATGAATTATGACTTTTTTTTCTTTTTTTTTTTTGTCCTGAGTGTTTTTATTCCTCTTTAGGCATGAAATAAAAACAATGCGATTGTTTTTTTGTTTTTTTTTTTTTTATTTTAATTTATTTTGTCATGGATTTTCAAAAACGTCCACTCAGTTGGACGCCATATGTTTAATTTTTGTATTTAAAACCATCATCAGAATGTGATATACTGTGTGAAAACTACTCTTCATGCAGCTAATCCTGCATTTTCTAACATTTTACATACTCTAATTCTAGTTATTACTCACTTCATGGAGATCATATGCAAAATAATAATAAAAAAATTGATTTAAGAAAACTTTTAAATTACAGTCTGATAATTTGCTATTGATATACACTCAAACATGTCACTGCAGATCAGGTTTATCAAGAGCAGGAAAAATACGGTAATGGTATGAATGTCAGTGTATGTGATGGTGCTTAAGTGTCCACTGTGTTGGATGATATGGAACTAAAACTACAAAACCCATGAATATACAGGAGAACAGCTGGAGAATAACTGTCCACTGGAGTGACCACTATGCATGAAAGGGTTCATATCTGGGAAGCAGTTTATATTTGAAGTGTATCTTAGTCTTCATTTTTAGACACTGTAATTTGTCAAATACATTGAAACCCGAGCTAAATAATTAGCCTTAAACTGAACTCTGCCTTCTGCCGTCTGTTCTTCATCTGCTATTTTGAAAAAAAACTGAGATATTTACACCCCGCTGTCCACAGATTGTATTGACAAGCTGCAGTAAATGTGTCCAAAGTCAATTTGGCCCGCGTTCAGTGGCGTAGTCTGGCATGAGCTGCAGATTCCAGCAGTCCATTAAAGTCCAAAATCCTTTCTAGCCCTTTCGACCACAGACCGTTATTTTTAAGTCTTAATCGCTCGCTGCATGAGGGACGGAACCTAAAGTCAAACCGGGGTCCTGTTTAGTCACCTTAATGAAACGCCGTGTTCTGGTTGCAAGTAAATCTCACACACCTCAAATGAAAATGGTTGGGGCGGACCCTGTCTGAAACTGGGAAAGGTCACGGCTGCCAGGAGATACGTTGGAATTCAAGGCACCGCAGTTTTCTTTGTGGTCAATAAATTACCCCAGGCTCAATTTAGCCCGATCCAGACTAAACGGTGTGAAAATGACACTTAAGCCTGCTTTAATATTCTTCTGCCGGCTTGAAATGATCTACAGAAAAGGTTTGGTGCTGTTAATCCCTTGATTGATTAAATACATTTTCATCTGTTGTGTGTGACTTGCATGTTCTGCAGGGCAGGTCTTTCCATTAGATAACGTATCCAGATCTGTGGTTCTGCTTGGCTCTGCCGGTCTGTGGATGCTATTTAACAAGCCAGTGGCTGATGTGATAACTAAGTGTTAATGCCATGGGATGAGTTCATATTTCTGTCGTGGCATTTGGCTAAAGTCCCTCCGCCTGGACTTCATCAAACAACACATGGGAAAAACAGCCCTATTATGAATACACACACTGGCAATGAGGTCTGCAAAACATGCTCACCTAGAATAGAAGTCTAGCCAGTCCAAAATTAAACACATATCACAAGCAAAATGTAGAGATTGTGCAAGTGGGCTCATTCTCACTGAAATATTAAAACTAGAGTTTTACCTTTTTATTTTAGTTTGATTTAAGATTCATATTAGGACTAGTTGGAGTATCCATTAAACATGAAGATTAATAAATGTGGGTCATTTTTCTACGTGCATGCAAAGATCATCAACTTTAAAAAAATGCATATATATGGAAAAATAATCTTCTCTAATGATGCTACTCTTTGTATTCATTCAAATTTTATAGATGGCTTCCTTGGGACAATGTCAACAAAGTGTGCTCACACTTTTTGAGAAATTTAGATTTTTTTTCTTTTTTTTTAATGAGTTTCTAAAATGTTAATAATTTGCCTTTACTTATACAGCTGTGTAAAACATTATTAGACCACCTTTGTTGTCTCCAATTTCTTGCTCCATTTTAATGCCTGGTACAACTAAAGGTACATTTGTTTGGACAACTATAATGATCAGAACAAAAATAGTTTAATTTCAGAGCTGATATCCATCCACTTTCCATGTTTTCTTGATAACCAAAATAACTTCAGTTTTTGCATCAATATCCATTTCATTGTACTGACAAAAACAGTGCTTTTAGGCATTCCATGTTTTTCTTTTCGGTCTGTTTTAGTCCCAGGAGTTAGTACTTGATTGGATAACCAGTGTTTTTGATGACTTTTGATGGGCTAAGAATTTTTTCTGCCATATTTTAATGGTTTATAACATAGAAATTATTGCAGACATCAATAGAGTTCCTCTTGAGCACTGATAGAAGTCATATATGAACTTGCATTTAATTGGTTGATTCATCCTGCAGTGAAAGTACCACTCACTTCTATTGGGATTGATCTCCTACATCAGGACTGCAGGACTCTAACATACAGACAGAACCTGACAACCTCCCAACTTCAACTTTTTATTGATTCTTGGCAGAACATGCTGGTGAGCTACGGGCTCACTGGTCCTATATTTTGACTTACTGGAAGTGCTTTTTGTGTGCTATTGTAAAATGTATACTGACAGACTCAGTGATTCATCCCAGTCCACTTTGCTTTCCCACTTAAGCCAGATCTGTAAATACGCATGCAAGTCTGGTTGATGTTGAATTTTAAGCACCCCAGACAGTTGCTCACAGAGAACTACAAATCTTAACCTGACAGCTTTAGAAGTTTTTTAATTGTTGTTTTTTTTTTTTTTTTTTTTTTTTTTTTTTTTTTTTTTTTTGTTGCATCAACAAAACTTCAAAGTGCTGTCAGGATATTTTACACATTCACTTTCTTTCAGCTTAGTTAGTTTGCTTTCAGGGTCTGCATTGAAACCCATTTTCTATGTCCTGCGAATTTCACAGTGGGGCAGCTGGCAAATTGGAATGGGGTCAAATCACTTTTCAGCTCCCTTCCTTAAATGTCCTAATTAATATTTTAGTGCATACCAGCTTCCTTTAAACAGGTGTTTCTGTTGAACTTTCAGGTAGTCACGCTTTTATACTGGGATGTGATCAGAGGAGCTCCATCAGTAACTTACCCAGGCTTTATTTCTTAACAGCCCCAGTCTTTCAAGGCTGAATATACAGCAACACACACAACATCCATCTTAATGAATCAACTGCTGATGGCTCATGTTATCTTAAAGACAGAGGGAAAGTGACGCATGCATATGGGACTAGTTAAAACCCTCTTCACTCAGAGACAAGTGTGTTTTCCACCATAAGTCCCCATACTGTGATCTTTAAGCATCTGTGCAGAATTCTTTCTCATCTGTTCAGTGTGGAAAGTTTGTCTGTGATAATCAAATATCCAGGATTTATGATTGTTACAGTATTTGGAAACATAAAGCCTTCACTGCAAATAGACTGGAAACTAACTAGACCTTTTGGTGTTATGAATCCCTCTGTAAAAGACTGTTTACAGATGGGTAAACTGAGACTTTCAATAAGACATCAGAAGATGCTAACAGCTCTCCAAAGCTATCATTTAACTCGTTCACTGCCATTGACGTGTTTTGGCATAATTTCAAAGCCGAACACTGTCTGCCAATGACGTGCTTTGGCGTCAATCGGCTTTCGTTGGGGGGGTTGCTAGGAAACGACCTGGCACAACTTTGAGGAAGTATTTAGCGTTCAGGCATTTTGGGCGAAACCAC